>CM054113.1:57803349-58068349 GCA_028673005.1 Tanypteryx hageni
AGGACGTAAGCGTCCAAGAATTAACTATCGAGATTTAAAAAATATTTTTTAGCGGATGGAGGTTCGCGTTATCGTTTCGAACGGGTTCGTGGACGATCGCTTTTCGGGAAAAAAATAAACATGTAAAAACATATCCGTGCGCGCAAGGCACGCTCAAGATGAAACGCAAACAAAAAAGGACCAATGACTGATTAGTAGCGCACCCTCGCAATGGCGGACGGGAACGGAAAACAAAACGCAGACGACGCGATAGCGGACGCGGGAGAGCGCGTTGTAGAAATATCGAGACGGAAAAAAATGTTGCGGCGTGGAGGCTCGGAATAAAAGAAAAGCGTCGCAAAAGTTAAGTCTCCACTTCTTTAAAAATAAAAGAAATTATATGTTTCGCTTTGCTTCGTTCACATACATACGCGCATGCAACCACGCGTACAATCATATCCAAGTACTATAATCACTATAATACGGTTCGCGATGGGAGACAAAATAATTCGCGCTATCGAAAATTCAAGTTATAAAAACCTTTGAGAGGATCGTTCCTTTTCGTCTCTGATACATTCGTTGTTCGACCGTTAATTCAAGCCGCCTTTCCAGTTCCCTCGAATTTTTTTATTGCGCAACTCGACTCTTTTTTTAAAATGTCTGGAACCTCTTTGGTGATAAAGACTCTTCCCTGGTTTATTTCGTCTTCAGCAAGTGGATATTCATAAATTTTGGCGTCGAGTTCTTCTGTCCCTTTTTGAATCGACGTACTGCAATTTGCCATCGAACTTTAATTTCGGCAAGTACGTGTATCTTGTTTTTTTAAAGCTCAAGCTTCTTCCTTTCTTGGTTTTCTGGATCAACTAATGATTTAATCTCCGTGCACGTTATTTTATGTATTTGTTAATCATTTTCTAGTTGCAGATCTATCTCTTGTTTTTTATGATGACTCTTTATTATTCCAGAATAAGCACTTAAGTACGAAAAACTAAAAATTAGATACTCGCCTTAGTTTTATCCAATAGCCATAAGAAGGTTATAAGGAAACTGATGCGCATTTCGGCTATAATTAAGGCGTCTTCAGTGGTGATTCACGTTGTGGAATAGAGGTACCTTCGGTGAATCACCAATCATAACGGACGAAATGCGCATGCTTTTTATAATATTGTTATGGCTATAGGACAAGTACATACTTAGTTTTTAAATTTTTCATACCTAAGCGTTTATTCTGAAATTTATTTTCAGGCCTAAGGCGAATTTGCTAATTCTCTAGTGAACTTTTTATCGTGTTTAATTTCAACTCTTCCTTCTTTATGATGAGTGAATACTTTTTATAAGTACTTCGATTCCTTCTACTTCTAGTGCTCGGATGCGATTTTTCAGTTCACGCAGGAATAATTCTTTTCTCTTCTTTAATTTTTTTATGCTTATGTAAGTCTTAAGCTTCCGTACCAGTCTCCATCATTTCAGTTTGAGTTTTAATTTCATCCTAAATTCAAGCTGTCGGTGATCGCCTTCTACAAATGACAATATTAGAGACAAATTAATCCTCTTGCTAGATTATTTTTCATTGAATGGAATGTGGTCAACTTAATTTTTAATAGCTTTGAGTACTCACCGAGTTTATGGATAGTTTGTGTGCCTCTTGAGAATCTTGATGTAGAGTTTTTTGCGTTCAGAAAACTGTAACACGATCTTCGCATTAGTTATTTTTTAATTTTTTAATATACATTTTCGATTTGCTCTGCCATCGTATTTAAGTCTGCATATAATTTTCCATTTATCGATAAAAATATTCTCCTTATCCTAATGTTTTAAAGTTGGCGCAGAGTTATGGACTGATAATAACTTTTATTGATATTGATAATTACTCTTTCTACAATTTCCGACGTTCTATCTCTTAAGAGGTTATTTTTCAACTCCAGTTCTTCATCTTCTGGCCACTCTGCAGATCAACATCATCCTTGCCATTCGTTTTTACATCACCGAGTCCTCATTAATTAATCTCCACTTCCATTTGATGCTCTAAGAATTTATCTTTGGCGAGTGATGGTTGTATTTTAAGGCTAAAGAAATGGGTTAAGAATGGGAAAGAGTAGCAGTGGGTTTTAAAACTCTGCGGATCTTATTGCACTCTTCCTTTATGACTTAGACTCAGAAGCCATTTAAGGACTTGGAATACATCGTGGTGAGGAAACCATAAAAAACACGATTCAGGCCAAGCTTGAATGTTGGTTGGTGGTTCTTCCACTCCGGCCAATGATATCACTAACTCCATAAAAGCGTGGTTTAAGATACCAGTGTCCGAAGATACGGTTGTGCTTCACCTTGAGCTTCCGTTTACACAGATTGAGAGAATAAAAAGTAAACAGTAATTAATAGAGCTATACATGTACTTTACATAGTCCAAAAACCAGCTGTCCAAATGCCGGAATTATCCGATTTTCAGACATTTTAAAAGCATTGTCCATTTATCAAATTATAAACTCCAAAGTACATGAAACAACTGAAATTATATGAGATTTTTTTATTTAATTAAAGTAGTGCAAAAAATATCAGGAGAAAAAGATGGTTCTCTGACTTCTTTTGATCTTACTTGTCTATTCTTACCTAGTTTGTTCACAAATGCCAATCTACTATTTTTCTTTCGATTTAATGTTTTTTTTTAATCATGAGAATATGTGAAAATTTTTAAACAATACTGCGATTCTGCGTATTGTGGAAGTGCTCTGGTCTACAAACTTATCCATTGTGTCCCACATCTACCATGGGCCATGCGATGTATCAATTAATGTTATTATGAAGGTTATTGTGCGTTGATACCTATGATTGCTGTTACGTATTCCTCTGAGTTCAAATAAAATGTAATTTCTTGCTTTAATTTGAAATGCAATGATTTTACTTATATCACTATCCATTTCTATAGCAATGGTTGAGATACCAAAATAAGCTAGGCGACGCCATCGTCAAGACGAAATAAGTGAAATTTATTACAGAGGTGAATGTCACAAGGATTCCTTCAACGTCGGAATAACTAGGTATCGAAAAAATAATAGGCTACTTGCATATTTTTAATCCTTCTTGGATCTAATCATTTCGATAACTTGCGAATGTTTTGTATATGCGAACGAAGAACACCGAGACGAAAACAATCATATAATCATTTCACTATTGGCACTAGTTGTTGGAATCTTTACCAAGAAACTTTGAGGTGAAATTATTCAAGCATGGTTTTATTCATTTCGTGAGTTCGACTACAGAATGCTTTTCATCACTTAAAATTGCCATGGTTGATGCCGATTTCTTTGAATAGGTAATAATTTTATGAAAAACGTAGCTCAGCCGAAGAAAACACATAAAAAAGTTAGATTTTTTCCCCAGCATTCTCAACTAATTTACACATTTTGGTTGAACTACATATTCCTGACTTTGAGAAAGGCCCTTAAGAGCACATAGAATTGGGGCAAATATATTAAGGCCAAATATTAGAGGAAAGGCATCGTTAGGTTCAGAAATTCTTCCCTCCTCCTGAGAAATATCCTTTACTGCTGAATAAGAGAACATTCTCCTTTTAGAGGTTATCCAATCACCCCTCAACTTCTCTTAGTGACTGCTGTTGATGGCGCAGTGGCCACGATTAGGGATTGCATTCCCGGGATCCCGCCCAAAATTAGTCTCGAAATTCCGGGATTAGTAGCATGAAAATCCCGGGATTTCGGGATTCGGATTTCTATTTTAATTTATCAGAAATTTTACATAATACAGGAAGGTTTTACCGTATACTTTATGCCCTCTGATGTATTTCCGACAGACATAAAACGTTCAAGTTCTGTATATAGGTAACTGTTGCATGTTATTCATTTTAACCCTGGATGAGTAACGTGGGGTGTAACTCACCCCACGTGATTCAAGTTTTATTGCAATGTTGTGAAGATTCACCTTGGCAGCTTCTGTCATTCTTGTATTTTCTAGTTAGTATGAGACTAGTCTGCAGTGAGACTCGCTCCTGTTTAGACTGTTCCCTTCTATATTTTTTCGGGGTGTTGGGGTGTCGTACATCCCACATTTCTCATTCCGTAAGGTTCTCATTTATTGGGCGTCTTGAAAAAATGAGTGATAAAAAGTGGACTGTATGCGAGGATGTCGAGTTGTTTGCCGAGGAATGTTGGCAACAACAAGAGGAAGATCCATTCCCTACAACAGATAAAGAAGATGATTTAGAGAAAGACAATCAAGAAGATATGTACATATTACGTTTTCATTTACTCCACTAAATCGCGAGTTATAATCTAGATATATATTCTTAGGCTCTATGAGTTCAATCTGTCAAGGCAGCTGCGAGCTAACATGCATTTATTGGATGCGAAACTTCCAAAGTCACCAACAAGAGCACCAAGCAGTACATACTTCCCAGAAACGATGCCCAAGAAGACAAAATTGATTTGAAAACATTTTTTCAAGTCTATTTGTTTGGGGCATATTGTTTTTTCGTGTGTTGAGTGTAACAGTATTGGCTACTAATATTTTTTCGTGTTTATATGAAAATGATGTTCCTTTTCGTTTTATAATTTTTATAAATAAATTAAGTCTTTTCCCCATTTTTAATTATAAATTCCTGTTCATCAAGAAGCACACTTTTATCCCATAATAAAAAATTTGGTAAAACCTTTATTTTAAAGTAAATTTTGACTGGGGTGTCTAACACCCCACGTTACTCAGAGAGTACCACTTTTACCACGTTACTCATCCAGGGTTAAATACACACCTAGTACTTTCCACAATTTTTAGCCTACTTTCCAGAATGGAAATAGGCTTATAGTTTTGTCGTTGTGTCTGTCCATCTGTCTGTCCGTCCGTCCCCCTATTAACTTTTGAACCAATAGACCGATTTTCATGAAACTTGGTGGAAATCTCTTCCTACATGGGACGAGCTCCCGAGGATAGTTTTTGTTGCGAAGATTGAATTCCCGGGTTCGATTCCAGGAACTATCCTTCCCATTTGATTTACATGGGAAATCTGAAATCCATCGTGCAGGGTAATTTTCTCTTGAACATTAAAATATCTTAAAATTGTAATATCGGAGCGAGTTTTGTACTATTCTCTGAGGAAAGGAATGAAAATTCTAATTTCTATCGTAGAAGTTTGCTTATCGATTGTATTTCTCAGAATTTCGCGTAAATACTGGCGATTTTGCAGTTTTTATCACTCATTACGAGAGTGTTTCCATAGCAACGACTATTGTTGGACCCAGATTTGGTATATTCTAATATGTACACGCGTTATTTTTGTCGCACAAATACGCTTGATCAATTTAATATTCCGTTCGAATGTATTTGAAGTATCTTATAACGCTAAATTATGAAATTTGGGAACACAAATAGCTACATATCCGCAATGACTTTAAAGCTATTAAAGCCAATATAAGTATTAAAATTACACTTCCTTTATGAACAGTTGCTTTCTATTCCTCCAACAATGGTAGAATTTGAAAGGGCACTTTATCCGCTGGCATATTTTGCACCAAGTACAGATCAAAAATGAGCGATAAAACATAAGACGCACTCTGCTTTTTAAGAGCATACTTCTAATACGTTTAAATCTCTTTGAAATATGAGTTGGGGTCCAATTAATAATGCTTATTTTTCATGAAGGACCATTATTTTGCCTTATCAACGATTCTGCTACAAATGTTACAATTACAAAATAAAAATCAAATGAATCAAGCTTAGTTAAAATTAAACCATCATTTTTATATACTTTGGCATGTGTGTGCATGTGTTTTCCGTTTTGCCTATGGAGTTCATTGTAATGATGTTTATATATTAAGGTTTCTAAAATTTAACATAAGCGTTTTGGTTTTACACACTCATGCATTACATTTACACATTCACCATTTCTTTTTATTTCACTTACTGCAAAAAAAAAATGCAATGTATTAAAGGCATAAATAACTATTAGCTGTTTTTGCATCGGGAATTTTGTTCCTAATTTCTATGTAACATTGTAATGAAAACCAATCCCGAGATTGGCAAATCCGAACCCCGAAATCCCGGGATTGAAAAATGTCTACGGGATTGCAATCCCTAGCCACGACACTAAATATCTGCTCACTCTGTGGAAATGTTAGGTAAGAAAAAGTGCAACCGAGGCTATTCTCCTCTCTTCTGTACCTCCTGCCCAAGATAACAACGTGACATTACTGCAATTATTTTAGGGCATGTTTTAAAAACTGTAATGGAGTTTAATGACCAACAAAAATTCATTAGGCACGTGACTTGACGAAATCTCGTAACGAAGAGTAGAATACGAGAACAGACGCCATAGCGAAGGATAGCGACCCGTCATTTGCGAAATATTTACTATGGAAACGAAGAAAACATATAACACGCATTCGAACCGTTTACCAACAATTAAGAGAGCAGAAGAGGAGCTCTCTGAAAAGCTGAAACTTGTCAATCCTGGGGCTAAGCAGTCTTCTGCGAATACCTCATACGTGGTCGCTTTTTCCATCTTACTGGTGCTCGCGTTCGTCCCCAATTCCCATCAGTAGCACGAAGAAAATCACCGACAACCACCAACGGAGGTTAATGGTAACACGATAACTAGGCCACCTCCTACGGACTCTTCCGGAAATCCGATTGCCCATCAGACCCATCCTACTCGGCATCCGCCACCGACAACCCGATAACCCGTCCGCCTCCGACGGAATCTTCCGTCCGACCCATCTTCCCGTCGGAGTCCGCCGGAGGCGGACTCCGACGGGAAACCGATAACGCATCCACCTGCGGGCCTTCCAGGAGGTCGTCTAGGTGATCGTCCAAAAGGGAGTTGTCGAATGAAGAATTAAATCCGGGACATCGAATTCGACGCGGGGTCGCTTCGACAGATGAAGCTGCTGCGGCCTCTGCAATTCGCATGAGTTGTCATCCAGGCAGAGTAGCTAGAGCGTTGCCCTTCAACACCTCGGATTCAAATCCGGCGGAGGTTGGATTTTTCAACCTGAGATCGTCCCGTACCCTACTTGTGTGGTTTGAGGAGAACGCGCAAGTCAGCTCTCCGTCCTTCGGAAGGGACGTTAAGCAGTCGCCCCCCTTGGTGCTCTTCGTAAAGAGTAGGCTAATCTCGGCGCCGGTTTTCCCTCCTCCCTTCTGTGTATAGTCGTGTAAGTAAAGTTACGACGGTAATAGCCCAAGAAGCTGATTCGCTTAAACACACAGACACACGAGTAATTAAAGTAGCCCAAAAATATCTTCCTCTATCGAAAATCTAATTGCTAAGAGCACAACTTTCAACTACAAGCTATTATCACACTGTAAGCGGAAAGGAATAATAAGTTTTAGCAAGTGAATGAAACACTATTATTCTATAGCATATTTATTTTGTTCTCCTCATTCCATATTAACTTTATTTGATAGCTCGTAGTTATGCTATGTACTACATATATTTGGTGCAGAAACTGGAAAAATAAAAAACACCGGAAACCTCCAAGTTCCAAGTTTTTGAACTTTGAAGTGTACATACACACATCCATATAAGCATACCAATACTCGTATTCATGTATGTACATTTAAATATATGTGTAACTTGATACATGTCCAAGTGTAGTTTGCTGCCCACGGTATATCAGGAGGCACGGTGCCGCAAGTGACCAACACGGTGAGAGAAGCGGTAGTGGCGACAGGCTGCTCTTGGCTGCGGGTGGTGGCCCATGTTGGGACTAACGACGCCTCGAAGCGCGGGTCCGAGGAGATTTTAAGTTCTTTTAAGGACTTGGCCTCTGAGGTAGTTAGTGTCCGAGAGGAGTCGGGTTCTGATGTGTGGCTTACTGTCTGCAGTATAGTCCCTATGATTGACCGCGGTTCTCTCTGAGCTGAGTTCGAGCATCTTATTCACAGTCTGCATGCCGACGTCGTGATAGGCACAGAAAGTTGGTTAACGGATGAGATTCAGAGTCAGGAGATATTTCCTAGAGACTATCGTGTCTATAGAAAAGATCGCGCTAATAGATCGGGCGGGGTGCTTTTCATAGCGGTTAGCGATAAGTACGATAGCAGTGAGATTCCGATAAGTGACGAGGATATCGAGAGTGTTTGGTGCCGCATAGGTAAAGATGGCTCCAAAAAGGTGTTCTTATGCTCCTTTTACAGGCCACCTAACGCTGGTGTAGATTGTATATCAAATCTCGAGAAACAATTATCAAAGCTTAGACTGGGAATAATTTTGAAACGAGACTTTTTTCTCATTTCAAAATTATTCCCAACTTTACAGCTTATGCCTGTCTGCATAGGATCTTCGGATCACTTTATTCCACCAAAGCTTAGACTAATAAATCAAGATGGAATCGTTATAGTCGGTGGTGACTTTAACTTACACTCAATTGATTGGGAAAATCTATGTTTCGAATCTAGAGGTAAAGAACGCGAATCCTGTGAGGCATTAATCGAAACATTCTGCGAGCACTCTCTCCTTCAATTAGTCAGAAAGCCAACGCGATCGGGAAACATATTAGATTTATTAGCAACTAACGTCCCAGAGAGAATAAACAAAGTCACCATTGAAGATGGGATAAGTGATCATCAGGCCGTATATGCAGAGTGTAAGTTGAAAATCGATAGGCCTCAAAGAAAGTTTTATATATTTGCTAAGGCAGACTTTTCAAGCTTCAGGTCGCACCTACGAGAAACACTACCTGACTTCCGTGATATGACCGAACGATCAGGTGCTGAGTCGTCATGGACATTATTCAAGGATATACTGCTAGAGGACATCGATAAGTACATTCCAATTAAATTGAAGGTCGACAATAAAGAGCCACGTTGATACAATAAGCAAGTTAGGAGTGCGCTTAGGGGTCAGAGAATAAGCCCCGCGAAAATAAAAACTATGCCGTCTACATCATCCAATGAATATATAGCAACTAAAGTTAAGACGCACAAGGAATCCCGCGCTAAAGCGAGAAATACTATGCTCGAGGCTTTTACTAACTTCCGGAATATGGTATTAAATAATTATTTGAAGGAGGACCCTAAAGCGTTTTGGTCCTATGTGAGAGAGGTTCAAGGTAGAGGCCCTACCATACCTTCCCTGCGTTATGACTCGGGTGCCGTTATTCATGATAGCGTAGAGAAAGCCAACCTGTTAAACGACCATTTTGTAAAAGCATTTACATCCGTCCGCGACCATTGCGTACTTTTTGCACCCGCAATAAGAAGGGACCTGATGGACGATAAAGTATTTTCTGAGGTCGGAAGGAATAGCAAAGCAATTAAGTTCCATCAGGCATAAAAAAGCCATTGGCCCCGAAGAAATTCCTGCTCGCGTTTTAAAAGAATTAGCTGAAGAAATAGCGCCTTTTCTTCGGATAATATTCGAGAAATCCATTTCCCGCGCAGAGGTCACTAACGACTGGAAGTTAGCGCACGTTACCCCAATTCATAAGGGCGGCGACAAGGAGAACCCAGAAAATTACAGGCCGATTTCCTTAACTTCGATATCGTGTAAGATTCTCGAGCATATACCCGTTAGCAACTTAATGCGATTTCTTGATAGTAATTTATTGTTAGATGATTGTCAACACGGCTTCAGTAAAGGTAGGTCTTGTGAAACTCAGCTAGGTCTTTTTGTGAATTGTATACTGAGAATCGGAGAAAATAATACGCAGGTCGATGCCATCTTCTTAGATTTTAGGAAAGCCTCTCACAGGAAGTTATAACGAAATTGGAAACCTTAGGCGTTATTTCTAAAATCGTTAGTTGGATCCATGAATTTTTAAATCATAGGAAGCAGAAGGTTGTTATAGATGGGAAATCTTCGAACTTAGTGGAGGTTGTCTCTGGCGTTCCGCAGGGTAGTGTAATTGGTCCGTTATTATTTCTAATTTATATAAACGATATCAGCTCAGTAGTCAGAAGTAAAATTAGGCTTTTCTCCGGACGACACCGTCATTTATAGAGAAATAAGCAATCCGGAAGACCACCAGTATCTCCAAAATTATCTAGATGCTATATCTGCAAGGTGTAAGGAATGGCCGTTAGAGATCAAACAAAAGAAAAGCTGCGTCATTAACTTCTGGAGAACCAAGAGTATCTCGTTGGATGTTAATTAATCGTTGGACGGAGTTGAGATTCCAGTTTTAGACTCGATTAAATATCTCTGAGTCACGATCCATCGTGATCTCTCGTGGGACACCCACATTCGCCGATTGATAGGTGCCGCTAACAAAAAGCTGGCCTTTATAGGAAGAATAGTTCGAAATAGCTCCGAAAAACTGAGAGAATTATGTTATTTATCCTTGGTTCGGCCGCAGGTTGAATATGCTTCAGCTGTGTGGGATCCCTACGAAAAGGGACTCACTAACGAGATAGAAAAGGTTCATCGCAGGGCAGCTAGATTTGTAAAGAGGAATTACGATAGTAAACAAAGCGTAACATCATTAATAGAAAGTCTGAAATGGACATCGTTAGAGGAACGTAGGCTGCAGGCTAGATTTAAACTACTGGAAAAATTTATGTCGGAGGGACTAGCGAATGAGGTAGTAGGACTTATCAGAAGCCCGACCTATCTCGGAAGGTAGGACAGTGAGGATAAGATTCGCGAGATCGACTGTAGAACGGAGCGATATAGAGGACCGTTTTTCCCTACGACGATATGAGAACATAATAGGAAAAGATAACGCAGGAAAACTATGGACCCTTGGTGCACTGCACCCCCTGCCATCCACCAAAAAGGTGACTTGCAGGGTATCCTGTAGATGTAAGACGGGATATCAGCGCAGGTGTGCGCATGTATTCCTGACCTCCCCCTTCACTTTCACAGTCTCCCCCTTTCATCTACCAACTCTTCAAACCACTCTCGCCGAAAAAATCTTATATCTCTTTAAAAGTTTCCGGAATGTCTCTCAATTTGATTCTGTAAAAAGAACGCCGACCGACTCAATTTTCCCAAAACCCTCCCGCCCGCCAGAGGGTTTTGAAGGGGGATGGGGATGACGGAGGGGAGGGGGGTTGTCGCGAACTTTTTTTATTTTCGAAAACATTTTCTGGATCACGGCCCAAGATGATGCAAAGGGTTGATGGAGGGGGAGAAAGGAGGGCGTGGAGGATAGGGAAAGGGACGATGGGAGTGGGAGACCAGTATTGCAGAGAAGGGCATTTGGTAGGTAGGGGTCAGGGAAAAAGGTTTCCAGGGAAGCGTGTGTGTGTGTTTGAGCGTTATTGTGCGCTAGTGTGCGTACGTGTATGTGGAACGGATGTCTGGCAGTGAAGTGGATGGAGTTTGGCACGATACGTTAAGAGGAACGCGTTCAATATGGGACGCCGTTCAAAGTTTAAAATATATATATATAGACAGATACGAGGTGGGAGATAACTTTTCAAATTTACGCGGGATATCGAGGACTTTCTTGTCAGTTACTTTATGGCGGCACTCAATAAAAAAAGAAAATGTAATTTTATTCTATCGAGATATGTTTAAGGAGACGTTCCGTTTCGATCCTTGGCCAATTTATTTATCTTGTCAGCAACGGTAGACGTGGCTCAGCTGGATTTATGTCGAGATACTCATTAATCGGCGTTGAATTTTGCTGACTGTTACGCATGGGGTTTTCACTATTAGTTCATCCGATAATTGCTCTCATGTAATTTGCTTAAAGTTACACGATTGAAGTGCAGGGAGGACCTGAGCCACTCTCGGGCCACTCTTCATAAATCCTTGTCCCACTGCTGAATATTATATTTAAAATTTATTATTAAAATATAAATCGTAGCGTACTGTTTGTTTCTGTTCTTGATACAAAATTACATTTCATTTGTACGACTAATCCAATCAAAATTAGCTAAAACGTTTTTTTTTTCAAGTTATTATTTTTATTGTATTATTTTCAATTTTGTTGTGCCCCTCCAAATATTTTTGACAACCATGCATGCCCCCCTCACAGTTGGGAGGCCCGTCGCGAAGTGAAAGGAAACAAAGTCAGCTGGAACACTCCGCGACTTCATAAAATAGAAAGAGTAAATTTTATAAGACGTTATTTATTTTGTGAAAATCCACAATTTCGTTTCTGAAACTTGCAGTTGAATATCCAAAAAACAAGTTTTCTTAATTTTAAAAAATGTACGCACCTTCGGATTCAACACACAAGGACCTTGATGCATACAATTTTTCAATTTCAAAATGTTTTTATTGACTTTTACTCGTACACTCCTGCCCAAATTAAATTTATGTTACACCAACTGCGCAGCCCTTTAAAGCATCCTAGCATTTTTACTAACCATTTTCCATCCAAGAAAAATGATTTTTAATGTTATACCATTAGACGTCCATTGCGTTACGGTGGAAATTCCTTAATTCTGGAACTCCTGCTATCGAATTTCGTATTCGTCATTCGTGCTATTTATTTAAAATTGTTAACTACGGGTAGGAGAAGAGAAAATAATAACAGCTTTCATTTCATGCTTGCTGAACTAGGAAGAAAATCGTCCAACCTGTGTTGAGGCATGCCTTTTTAAAAAGTAAACCTTTTATTTCCGCCCTCAGTTCGATCCATTTACATTTTTTTCATGCCTCCAACCTTTCAGATGTTCAAATCTTATGTTCTGTAATAGGATACGTTTTGAATCGCTTTACGACCCATTTTCATGTCGGATTTTGAAAGAGAACTGACGAGCTAGAGACAAAAATATCAGAACAAATGAGAGAGAGAAATGAGGAAGGAATGGAGAGATAAACGGATAGCTAGAAAGGGAGAGCGATAAAGGATAAGTATTTGGGGAGAGCGAGAAAGAGAGATATGGGAGGATAAGGTGGATGGAGAGGGATAAGGGTGTCGGAGGAAAAAGCGGAGAGGGAAGAAAGATCGAGGGAACAAGAGAGAGAGAAAGAAACGAGTAATCCCGCCTCCGAATTCTGTGTATTGCGAGGTCATGTGGGTGGGAAACGTTGGAATGGGGTGGTAAGAGAGAGGGAGTGAGGGAAGGTGGAAGAGAGAGGGAGGGAGGCAGTGAGGGAAGGTGGAAGAGAGAGGGAGGGAGGCAGTGAGGGAAGGTGGAAGAGAGAGGGAGGGAGGGAGTGAGGGAAGGTGGAAGAGGGATGGGAAAGCAATTTGAGTGATGAGGGAAGAAGACAAGAGACAGAGAATAAAAGGCGCGAGAAGAGAGAAAGAGTAGAGGAGGAGACGGTGGTATTCTCTGTATTCGGCCTCACAGCCGGCGCACTATCTTCTTGAAGAAAATCGACCTTTTCGGCGGCGGAGTGAGTGGGAAAAGGGTAGAGGGAGAATAAATAGGAGTGAGGAAGAAAAGAAGACAGGAGGAAGGGGAGAGGAAGGGGGGGGAGAAAGATAGGGGAGAGAGAGAGAAGGGGGAGAGAGAGAGAAGGGGAGAGTGAAGGGGAGAGAGAGAGAAGGGGAGAGAGAGAGAAGGGGAGAGAGAGAGAAGGGGAGAGAGAAGGGGGAGAGAGATAGAAGGGGAGGGAGAGAGAAGAGGAGAGAGAGAAGGGGAGAGAGAGAAGGGGAGAGAGAGAGAAGGGGAGAGAGAGAAAAGGGGAGAGAGAGAGAAGGGGAGAGAGAAGGGGAGAGAGAAGGGGAAAGAGAGAAGGAGATAGAGAGAAGGGGAGAGAGAGAGAAGGGAAGGGAGAGAGAGGAGGGGAGAGGGGGAAGGAGGGAATGTGACGGTGGGATGGAGAGAGAGAGAGAGATGTTGGTAGGGAGACGGAGGGAGGGGAGAGTGGGAGGAGAGAGAGGGGGGTGCGCGGAGAGAGGGCCCGGGGAGAGAGGGGGCGGGGAGAGAGATGGCGGGGAGAGAGGGGGTGGGGAGAGAGGCGGCGGGGAGAGAGGGGGCGGGGAGAGAGGGGGCGGGGAGAGAGGGGGCGGGGAGAGAGGGGGCGGGGAGAGAGGGGGTGAGGAGAGAGGGGGAAGAGAGAAATTGATTGATTGATTTATTTATTTATTTACGTCTTCATTAGGGCGAGATTAAGACTAGTAAGGTTCGTCTTCTTACAAAAAGAGGGGAATAGAGAGAGGGATGGAGAGAAAGAGGGAGAAAAGGAAGAGATTGGGAATGAAAGAGATAGGAGGAGAATGAGGTTTAGAGAGAGGAAGAAAGTGAGTGAAAGGAAAGGAGAGAGACAGGAAGAGGAGAGATAGTTGGAGAAAGATAGGGAACTAGTGGAGTTAGAGGGGAAGAAATAAGATCTGAGAGAAGAGAGAGAGAGAAAGGGGGTAGGGAAACAAGGAGTGATAGAGGTAATGAGATGAGTCGAAGAAGAGACAGAGATAAAGGGAAAGAGATAGAGAAAGTGCTTCGGAAGGCGTTGGTTTTTTCCGGAAGGATCGTAGAACGTCTTTTCGGTCATAACGTCCCTCTCAACCCTCTCAACGCTCACGTATCTTTCCTCTCAGCCGTCCACTGCGGCCGGAAAGGCCGTTACGGACCCTGGCGCGGGAAAGCACACTCTTTAGAGTGAGAGATAGAGAGAGAGTGAGGGAATTACACGGCGAGGAAAAAGTAGTGGCGGTTTCATATGAGAGGGAGAGAGGGAAGGAGGTGGGTGGCGTGGTGGCGAAGGAATGGAACTCTGCGAGCGAGTGCAGCGAAAAAGTTACTCGCGAAATTCTTCCTTTGGCGATGGAGCGAGTCCATGGTGGTCCGGGTATAGGGAGCGAAGGGAGGGAGAAGGAGATAGGAGGAGGATAGAGAGCGGAGGAAGGACACTGTCGGAATAAAAAAATCGAAGAAAAAAACGGAAAGACTAGGGAGTTGAAATATCTGCTCGGACGGTACTTCAATAGCCAAGAGGAAATCGGATATCTCGCGCACGGCTCGCTTTCTTATTTTATTCCTCTGAAACGGCGCAATTCCGAGTGAATGGGGAGTGAGGGAGAGGGGGGAAGTAGGAGGTAAGAGAGAGGCGAAGAGGAAAAGTAAAAAGAGGAGGAAAGAATGATAATGCAAGTCTTTTCTCCTTAATTTCTATCGAATATCTTTTTTATTTTTCCTCCCTCCCTCTCTCTCTCTTTCTCTCTCTCTCTCTCTCTCTCTCTCTCTCTCTCTCTCTCTCTCTCTCTCTCTCTCTCTCTCTCTCTCTCTCTCTCTCGTCTTTCGGGATACTCTGGATAAATATAAAAAAATCAGATACATTCCATTTCGGCTTGCAAGGGAAGGATATATTTTTTAAAAATAAAGGGCGAATTTTGCAATTCGTTTTTTTGTGGTGCGGAGAGAAATGTCGTTTGAAACGATCTTTTATTTTATCGTTACTTTGAAAGGTCACTGACTCAAAAACTCTTGAAACGCGGAATATAAAAACAGAACACGAGCTCTTTTCATCCCTCCTTTCTCTCTCTCAACTCCATTTCTTCTACTTTCTCTCTCTCTCTCTCCAAACGGGCAACATTTCAAAATGCCTTTCCTGTCATTTTCGTGGCGAACATTTTAGCAAGCGTTACTAATTATCATTCCGTCGATTTCATTCGAGGCCGTAAAAGAATCAGTTAGGAGCGCGAGGTTACATACAAGATTGACCTAAATGACGATTTTTGCCCGGTTTGAATTTAGATATTCATTTTCAAGCGTTCTTATACATACCATGCAGCTTGACATAATGTAAGAGAGTAAAAAATTTTCGAGGCAAACCTTTTCGTATTGTTCGAGTTTCCCTCTTTGTTTATATTTGAATCGATGTTAAGGGGTTGTTAACCAAATTTTAGCGATTTAACCGAATCGGCTCTTTTTATTTACTTGCAATGAATCAAGGTTGGTTTATTAGTACCTTGATAGTAAATATGCAATTTTACATTCTAATACAAATAAAAATCAACTATGTATCTTCCACGAAGTTGATTTTTATTTGTATCATGAGTAGATACAACAAAGTGTAGCCTGAACTTATGAATGATATTTACATTCTAATATAGAGGTAATGTTCAAAGAAATTAATCCATGTTAAATGAATTTCATTGCTGGATGGTTTTTAGCTATTGGTTAATAACCAACGTAGGTTTGGAAACCGTATGAGTTTATTTTCAATGAATTGAGAACCAGAGGCCTATCCGCAATTGTAAACATTTGTCTGTGATGCCTAATTACAGTGCTCGCTTACGTTTTAGCACGTACGCATAGTCAAAATGATGACCGAAGTAAAAGGAGCGAAGCGGCCAAATATTTGATGAGGTGATTGAAGAATAAGAATAACGTGATTATTCGGGAATATATCAAACCTTAAATAGCAATAACACAAAAACTTTAATAGGTATTCATTACCAATGAAAATAAGTTATCCTCATTGGGAATAAAAAATGTTTTCATTAGAATTATGACTACCGTGACTTGAAGCGTGGCGTTATCAAAGGCTTTGGTCTGCGCGCAATATATAATTCTTTTGTTCCTGTAAAACCAGATAAGAGAATATCGCCGAAGGGCTCAAAAATGTAGCCAGTTTAACTCCAAGGATAACCTTCTGATATTGAGAACGCGCCAAGTAGGTCGAAAGGATGTTTCCTTTTTTTGTCCTGAATTCAGAGAAGTCCTTTGGCTATCAAAAAAAATGCAATGGTCTTCAATATTCAGGCATACCCCAAAAGAAAAACGAAGCCAAGGTTTGGATAGGAATCGATGCTCACTGTGCATGGAATCAGACGGGTCAATATTAACTTAAAAAGATGCGTCGCAAATGAGCATTTAGCTTCAAGAGACTTCGAGAAATGTTGGTTCGAATAAAATAATTTTAAGCAGTGTTCCGTTACCCTTTTCAATTCCGCGGAAAACTCGATGGTTCACTCGATCTACAACGGCACACCGAAAATAATTCCAAGTGATCGCGTGGGACGTTTTAGGTCTCTGAATCTGAGAAAATGGTTGCAGGAAGTTACGGTATACTTACATTTTCGAGCCATGTGAATATTTCATTAGGATTGTAAATTAATTCCATTATAAAAATTTCCGATTCTTCGGATATAAACTAACTTAGTTTCAGTTTCGAATGGAGAAAATGGTCTAACAAATTCTGCCGCAAAGAATTTGTCATTTTCACGAGAATATGAAGCTTTAAATATTTTATATAGGGTAATTTACATAGGGTAATTGAATGGATTCAAAGATAAAATAAAAATTCTCTCGTAATTTCCTCCATTATGTCTGCGATTTTTTAAGTCTATAACTTGGAAGGGAAAATTAGGTGCATACTTTTTCATTACGTTTTGATAAATCAGTACAGAGACTATCTAGCATAGAACAAGACGAAAACATTACTTTTATATTACTCTACAAGCTGGTGTGTAAGATTCATTTTTCATTTATTTTTGCCTTGCGAGTACGAGTACGTCGAGCTTCAAATAAGCGATGGGTAAATTACGCGAGAGAAAAAAAGTCCTTTATTTGTCCCTTAAAATTGAGGGAGAAGGAAAAATACACGGTGTGAGAAATTACGCGAGCGAATACTTTGTGTATATATTCACTTTGGTAAAATGGCGAGCCTTTGCCCCGATGTGTGCCTGTGTTAAAAGTGTCTCTTGTCCTCAATTAAATAACCACCAAATAACCTGGTGCTCTCGAGCCCCGCTGTGCTCTTCGGTAGGCCGATTGTGCTCTTTGCCAGCCTGACTTAAAATCACGTTTCTTAGCACCAGTTATTTAATTTTTTCGGTTGTTCTCTCTGTCTCTCCCTCTTTCTGTCCCTCTCTAAATACATTTAAGAACATTAAGAATAACTTTGACTTTGGTTTGATTTAATTTACGATCATTCCTATTTGTGCTCAAGTATCGCTTGATATTCTAGGATACAACATGGCACTCATCACCTTGAAAATCTTGGGAATCACTGATGTAGGTGAAATCTTGCTTGGCTCGATATCAAGCATTAGATTTTTTATTTTAATAGTTATTAATTTATGTATGAAGCCTTGAATAAAACGGATTTGACCAGCATGTAACTTTCTCCATGAATAGCAAGTCTACCCTGTGTAAGGAGAAAGTAATAAAAACCTTAAATAAGACAAGATTTTTATTCTATTTTGTTTTTATTTTTGTTGTCATAGCAACTGGAACATAAATCTAGACAGAAAATCAACAAATTATATATCAGCACAATCCGCTTGATAAAAAATATTTCAAAGAAAAGCTGTAGAAAATGATATTTTCCACAACTTTGATAATGAAAAATGTATACATTAATGAAGCCTTATAGGAGGTATTTGACTAAAACGAAAAAAATTACATGATTAAACCTGCACTTTTGGTTGGTAAATTTTAGCCAAAATCAAATCAAACATTGAAGTATAGATAAAAATTTTTAATAATAAATTTTGTGCTGATATGATTAGAAGTTTTTGAGTTGGAGCGCCCACAAAATTCCTATCAAACACACAGACATCATCGTTAAAATAGTGAAAACATATTTAGAGGACTTTAAAATGTAATTCCATAGACATCTCGAATTCTATTTTTCTTCGTGAAAAATGCATTTTCTATATGTACTGTGTACGAAGGAAGTAAAAGCACCATTGGGGTATTTAGTTGTTAACCAAACGGGATTTTTCCCTTATTTAAAAATTTAAATATGATAAGAATCGCAAAGATCGCACTCATTTTCTCTGTGCTGTCAGATTAACATCTTCACGAATAGTACCCAACCATACGAATAATAAACATCAACGTGAAGACAACATGCGCGAAACGTATGTTTACGCGTTAAAAATCTTGTCTTTCCTTCCTTTTTTCCGCGCTTTTCTCTGCTATGGAACAGACTGCCCCTGAGATGATAACTCCTCCATTTCCCCGTCACCGCATGGCTGACTGAGCTGTCTATTTCACACATACATGACATAAACCATAAACTCGCCATTCTTCTGCCTCCCGAATCGTTAACAATTTCCTCTCAACCAGCAGTGCGCTTGACGCGTATCATTCCTCCCGTGGAATCTCTTTCAAACATTACAAAACAACCTATCCGTGGATTCCAAAAGTTTTTCTTGTTGACTTCATCTGACCATATCTTTCCTTTCTGTACTTTTGGAAACTAGAGGAGTTTCCTTAGCTTCACAACGGTCAGCCTATTCGGTGTTATAAATAGTGTTCAGCATAATTATCTGTTGGAATAGACGGAAGTTGCGGACTAAAGAGCATTATATCGTACTTACGGAGATAAAGAAGCGGAAGAAATGGCATATATAAGCGGGTCGATAATACATTTCAAAAGTGGTACGAAGTATGTTTTCAATGCTTCGACTAAATTTCGCAGTGATAAGCTCTGTAACTCATACTTTATCGCCATCTGAAGATGCTATCACTTCGGATAATATTATACGGAAAGTTATATTTCTTAACAACAATGAAACTTTGATTATCAGTGTGCGGATTAATCTTGCAACTGGGCGTTCTGATATGGGTCAGAATTTTACCTGATTACATCTGAACAGAGCTCCGTTTTATATAAACACCTTTTCCGACCAATATATAAATAAATAAATTTATTTAGTGTTGGCCCGTAAACAACTCTCTAATGCCAATTACCATGAGTTCAATTATTTAATAAGTTTATGAATTGTTATATGTATCTTGATCTATAATAATAAAAGGTGGTGTGTGTCTATGTGTGGGAATATCATTTTTCGAAAACCAAGAAACTTAAAACTTGGTGCATATAATAAAAAGACCTTGAGGATGTGCACCTCGGGGCCAGAATTTCGATTTCTGGGGGGGAGGGAAGAGAGGGTGTCATACAAACCATACCCTGACAAGATGCCCGTGTTAACATTTTGTATAATTACACAACTAATTTTGAATATTCTTGGCAAAATATGAAATTTAAATCTATGTTTAATATGTTCATGTTTGAAGAAATACTGGAAGCCATTTCTAATACGCCTGTACCTAGGTATTGTCGTAGATCTGAAAATGATAGAATACGTCATTTATGATATACTCGTACACATCGCTTAACTCATTCGATTTTGTACTTGATTTTATACAATAATATTATTCGTATAAGAGAGCGGCAGCAAGTCACCATGCCAATTAAGGGGTTATATTGGTCACTCACCTTGAGAGTACCTTGACTTTGAATGAAAATATTAGTGAGTGAAATGTGCATAAAAATTTCGAAACTATATACTCGAGGCAAAGCCCGGGTAATTAGCTAGTATTTAATAAATAAATAACTTGATGCATAGACATAGTCTTCATTCAAGCGACATAAGTGACTTGCTTTTTGTTGCGTAAATAAATTAACTGTATGACATACTTTAACCAAGTTGGCCTTAAAAATTTCACCCTTAAGATTACCCGTTTTCTATTATTTGTGATTTCTTCAGTTTCAGTTTCTTCCAATTAACACGGTTAATGCGGGTTTATCTGTAATTACAAATATGCTGACTCCTCGAAAAAACAAACATCTTCAATTCTTTGATAGATGTTAAGAAAAAGTATTTAATGGAGTAGCGATAAAATCGTACGATTTTAATGATAAGGTACAATCAATGTGTTTTTTTTTTCATTTACTCGAATTTTTCTCCGTTAGCTGTCAAAATCGCCTTGTACTGATGAATTAAGAGTGATAAAAAATACAAGTCCATTTCGTTTTGCAGATCCTTGACAGAAAACATTTTTTGTAAAATGTTATATTTGAAAAATCTCTTTCGAGGCATTACTCCTAAATTCAGATTATTAAGCAACGTTCGAGCTTTTCGCGCCAACTTCTTAACCGGAATCGTTTTTATTCCGCGCAAGAAAATCCAAGCTTTTCCTGTATATTTTTTATGTTCAATCCAAAAAAGAAAAACTCGAGACGTTCCGACCCTTCCACTCCACGCATCTAGCAGAATAAAAAATTCCGACGACCGCCCTGTCCTTCCTTTCTTTTTCCTTCAGCCATATGGGTCAGGTATAAAACAAAAGAAAAACAATCGCCAAAACGACCGGGAAAAAATGATCCCGCCGAGTCGCCTGAACTCCCTCCGTTTCATCTCCGCCACCCCCTCGATGTTAATTAATCCAAAATTACACCCGGATGGGGGGAGAGATAAAAGCGAGATGTTGGCCGTAACGAAATCGCATTAGCCTTCCGTGCCTGGTAGTTAAGTAAGTGAGACGGAGGCGGATAACGTTTTATTTCCCCTTTCGGGAGAGAGAAAAAAGAAACAAAAGACGCCCGACATCTTCCCACTAATCAGATGACGCTACTTGCTAAGGAGCCTTGTGGTTTACCCGTCTGTGTGTTACGCGCTCACCCGAGAGACAAGACGGAGAGACAAGGAAGTCTCCTTCCTCTCTGAGGATGAGGGGGTGTGGTGAAGAATAGATAGATAGAGAGAGAGGAACGCGAGGGTAGAGTTGGGCAAAGGGGAAGAGAAGGCTCTCGTTGTCCCGGGGCCAAAGAGTTAGATGACCCTCATCCCGGCAGCGGCAACCACAGAAGTCGCCGTATGAAAAGAGGAGAGGTAGAGGGTGGAGAGACAGAGGAGTGGGAGAGATAGAGGAGTGGAGAGAGAGGGAGGGAGTGTGTGTGTGAGAGAGAGAGAGGTAAGGCAGCAAACTTCTCAAAGGAGCTTTTGGTGCCCCAAAGATTTGGACTGGGGCGAAGCGAAGTTGGGTACAAGAGCAAAAGCAGCATGTGGAAGAGGACGAGAAGTCGACAGAAGTGGAAGGAGAGTGAGGGTCTTGTGTGAACGGAGACAGAGAGATGGCGGGAGAGAGAGAGGGGGAGGGGAAAGAGAGAGAGATGGAGATAGAGAGAGCGAGAGAAGGAACTGGGAGGGGACATATGAACCGCCACGTAACCCACCCCCCATGAAGTAAGTAAAAGGAGGAGGATTGGTAGGGGATTGGTTTGAGCTAGGACACATGATACGGGATGGAGAGAGAGAGAAAGGGATGGAGAGCGAGAGAAAGGGATGGAGAGAGAGAGAGAAAGGGATGGAGAGAGAGGACGTCGAAATCCTGATGGACTCAGTATGGTTGGATAACGTCACATGTTTATTGATTGATGGAGTATTTTCTTCAAAAGAGATAGTCTCCCTTTCTTTCCTCCTCTATTGCTTTTATTCCGTTTTGAATTATCAAGAGGATCATCCTTTTTTCCCTATCCGCCCATTATTCGTACCGTATAAATGGGTAAAAATAGAAAAAAATATCCTCGATAATAGGCTGCCTAGATCGTTGTGTTATTTTTCTTTGTCGTTTTATTTTTCGTCTTTTTTATCGATCGGATATGATGATAACAATAATAATAAAGGAGTACGTTTACCTCGGGCTATTGTTTGTCCGCGATTCTAATCGAGAGGATTATAATTTTTTTATCCCGAAGGGATATGAAGCCATGCGCCCAGAGGGTCTTGTTTAATGGAACGCTGGCGATTTGTCCTTGCAGTCATTGTTATCGTGTTCGTATTTCCGGACCGAGCGATCCATTTATTTTTTACGAAGGATGGGAAAGAAAAATATTCAGTGCTTTCAAATCTGAAACCATGGCAACCACTTACTCTTCTTTATCCCCCCGATATGGCATACTATTTTATTTTTTTTTATTTTCGACGGGACAATGCAATTTCGAGCACAAATCGAATTCCTCGATTTGGTTCAAAATCGCATACTCGAATCAAATTATTTTCCGATTAAAAGCGAAGAAAAATTTATCTCGTAAGAAATATTCTTTCGCCTTTTGTGTTGGTTGAATGGGTGGATTCAAATTAGGAAAGCGGGTATAATTCTCTGCGGAAGGCCGGCGTTGCCCAAAAAAATGAATAAAGCATTACCTTTATGGATCGACCAAGACCTCCATTAATCTCGGAAGTCTAGCCACTATTAGCATCCATTACTCGCGTCTGATACCTGCAAAATATCGCTGCGTCATTTTTTTTTACTTTTTGTGGTTTTCCATTTTCTTTCTTTTTTAAGGGAACAAGAGAGGAAAGATGCACGCTTCATGAGGACATACATGCAAGGCAGAGGCGTTCTTACGAGTTATGTAATCATGTTAAATAACTAATTCCACCACTTTTCTTATAAACCCTTTTTGATGACTAATACTTTTGTCTGAGTGATATGACGGAAAGTTCATATTTTGCTCATATAAAGGTGGCACCCCTGCTTGAGTAAAGGTGGCACCCCTGATCGTGTTATGTGAACCATTTATATAATTTTCCTATTTCCCTTTGCTCAAAAAGTCCTTAGTACCAAACTTAATGAAAATCCACCCATTAGTTTCGGAGATGGAACATACGGACGGACACGACCAGACCAGAAGACGTTCAGTTTTTTAAATTCATGTAAAGAACGCCTAAAAAGAAAAGGAATTCAGATTAAATCCCTCAGAAGCATCCGTATTTTATTCCAGAAAGAATTCTTTTATATTCCACGATCGACGTACCACCATTGATGGCGCCAGTTTCGTAACCGAAATGAGCATCTGTTTTCCCTGCATTTTTATGACTATTAGAGAAATTTTGTTTTTCAATCTGCATTCTGTATTTCCTTCCGCCTTTTTCTTCCGTACACATACTTGCATCCAAATCCGTATCGTTTTCGATCTAAACGAGAAGATATAATTTCCCTTCTAAGCCTCGTTTAGGCTGCAAATAAAAATGATCTCGCTGGAAAATGAAACTTATCTCTATTAGTTCTATTAATTCCAAACAAGATATTTTATTGTGAAATTTATGAACCTAATGGAGAAACGTTTTGAATCGTTGCCAAAACTTAAATTCGTGTCACTTCTAGATTTCAATCGATACAACAGATATAAAGAACTTCCTACAGCCCCTTTGAATTGCCTTTAAAAAAATCATAAAAAATTTTGATTGATCTGAATTAAAAATGAACTGATTATGTTTTATTCCTCAGAGAAATTTTATCATAAACCTCCATATCAACCAATAAAATATATTCAATTACAAGCAATTAAATCCTTAGGTACCTCCAATAGCCACAACAAGGTTAAAAGGTTCTTTTAGAATCTATTTTTGGTGAATTACAACTGAAGACGGCTGCTTTGTAGTCGAAATGTGCATATAGTTTTTAACTTTGTTGTAGCTATTGGAGATACCTAAGGCAAGTACACTTTTAATTGCTTTTTCCTGAATGTTTTCAGCCATAAGACGAGCTCGATTGTTCCCTGTTGATTGAAATATACGTGAAATTCATTTAGGCATACCCGAAATTTTTAAATCAGCCATTTTAATTCCAAGTACAACTGCATCAGCTGAAATCTTTTTCCGTTTTGAAAAGAATAGTCTTTCCAAAGGGGAACATAAGATCAGGAGTGATTATTCAATCTTGCAGTATTATTAACAGAAAAATTCTAATGCTAATAACATTGAAAAGCAAGTATACCTTTTATGAAGAAGTTATTAGAGAATTCTGTGATCAAGAAAGACAAATGGATTGATACAAAAGTAACTCTTATGATTGTATTTTCAGGAGATTAACAAATCTGTGTATTGTAAAAGTTATATTTTTAGCACTTTTTATTTTAAATCGCAATGTATTCGGTTTGTCTGCCCATCCGGCTGCGCGAGAAATGTCTCTGGAATTCCGCAATCTGGGGTAACCAAATTTTCAGAATATGAGAGTGCTAAACATGATAAAAATTTGGTAGATCTAAAATTAGCTGCTGGATAATAATCGGAAAAATCTCTAAAAGGTACATGCTGCTACAAATTTTGGTAACCAAGAACCAATACATCGCATCTGCGATTCTTTACTCCGTTGGAAAGATAGCATTCAGTGAAAAAAGCGCCTCATGTAATTTGTTCAGCAAGTCCTTCCCCATTTGTTTTAACTTTTCCATCGCCGAAACGTCAAACGAACGTTAATATTTTTTAAAGCGAGTGTGCTAGCGCCAAAACGCACACGCACACAAAATTGCTTCAAGTGGGAAAACTGCGCAACTAAAAACAAAAATACGACGGATTCGCCAGCCAGTAAAAAAGACCCTTGGGTGTTGAGAGGAAGTCCGCTTCTCTTTCTCTCTCCCTCCCCCTCCATCTCTCCTCTGGCGGTAATGCAGAGACATATTTAATGCAGTCTCGGGAAATGAAAAACCATTTTTGCAGGAAAGTATGAAGCGCAAGGAGGAGGTTCAATTTTCCCCCTGCAGATTTACGTCTGCGTCGGGGAAAGATGGAGGCACGGCCTTTTTTCCTCGTTCCCGCGGAGAAGTTTTCTCGAGTCAAGTTTTGGGAAGAAAAACAAGAGACGAGGATCCTAGTCGGATTTTTAACTTCTGTTGATTTTGGCTAAGGTGACGTCTTCCAGAAGGTGGAAGACATCTTGAAGGGAAGCCATATTCTCTCAGGATGGCTTCTGCTAAGCGTGAGAAGAAGACGGATCGTAAAACATGTATTTTCAAAAAAACAAACTCCAAAGTTTTGTTTTCCTAGGCTACGATCTTTTTTTTCTTTCCGCGGTTGCTGAGACATGACCTCAAATTTCCTATTAAAAGGCAAAACTGAGGTAAACTGATGTTCTAGTTTTTTCACTGAAAGTGTTTCTCCCTGATTTAGTTCCCAAGTTCTCAGGATTGTATTTCTCCCAAAAATTTAAATCGCTTTCATTGACAAAATCAATATGATACTGAGTATTTATGACTGATGGATGAATTTTGATAAGTTAGTTGGAACACGCCATTATTATATATTTTTAAAAAAATTGGAAAAGAACCCATGATGGCTGGTTAATGTATATAGATAAACGTTCCACTTGAATCAACTACGGAGAAAGCTCCGAGAAAAACTGATTTTAGATTGCGCTAATGAAAAAGTAATCATTTTAATATTTCGCGTTGAGCTACTAATCTAAAACGTTTTCCATGGCTTTAAAACTTATCCGCGCACATTTTAATGAGGTCAAAAAGCATTATATTACAGAATATTATTTTGCAAATTTTGAATGCCGTTTTTGCGTTGGTGAGAAAGATTTTTGAGAGAAGTGGTCGGAATGTTGAATATTACATCGGTTCCTTCCATTCTCCGAAATACTCATTATGTGGAAAGAAATTTAAGTAAAAACATTTAAGATAAAAATTGCCAAAGGATGTGTAACTTTTTTTACGAAAACATTTAATATCATCCAGCGATACTTAAAGAAACCTTTGACACTTAACGTCAAAAATCATCTTCATTTTTACGCACGTGTAACACGTACGCTACGATAATTAGACGCAAATTTCCGAATTCTCCTTCCTACGCGAGGTTTTGTGATTTTACAACGCGAGTTTACCCCACGCGGATCGGTTATATGTACGCGAAACGAAATTGGACGCGAGCCGCATTTTCCACGCGCGCGCGATTTGAGAAAGCTCTTAACTCACACAAACATGCGATTATTTCCATAAGGCATTAAATTCGCGCAACAGAGTTTTGCCCGCGGATGTAATCCCGGATAGCGCAATTAGTTTACGGTTTGCATGCTATGCCTGCAACAGCACGTCACTTCATCTCTTTATCGAAATCAATTTAACTTCCCGGTACGAATGCCCAGCCTGCATACTTCCGTCCTTTCGAAAGGGTGTACGAATTTCTTTTTTATTCTAACGCTCCAGGGCCACCGAGTCCATTAGGCAAATATGCTTTTTTAATATTTCTCGCTCGCGTGAGCTCTCATCCGGACAGACTACGTACTCGGATTTTTCCAAAGAAAAAAGAAATCACGACGCCGCGTGCTTGCTTTGGCGCTTTATATTTTTTCGCGAATGTTCAACAAAGGACGTTTCGAGCACAGAGTTAGAGAAACGCTGAGAAATTTGCATAAAGTATTTTTTTATTGTTGAACGCGACTTGTAATTTTCCAGAGGTGTTGAAAAAAAACTGGGAAGGAGGGAAGGGTTGAAACGAGAGCTGGTGCAAATATCTCACCTTATCTGTTTTTCGCCTCTTCCTTTCCAACTCCCTCCTCCACTCATTTCCCTCCAAGACTTCCCGTCCGTAAAAAAATCTCGAGCTATCCCAGACCAGTGTGTCAACATTGCCCGAAACTGCTTCAGTCCCGGAAAGAAAAACAAAAGAGTCGCGAAAATTGACGACCCTCGAGCCGATGGATTATTTTAATCGAGGTTTATTCCTATTCGTTTATTTTTCTCCCCCCTCCCTCCCTCCCGCAGCGGAGGGCAGCGATAACGTCGCTTCGGTGAGGTCGACGTCGCGTTCGTATCGAAGCGGTAAATAATTCATCGCGATATACGCGCGCAAAGGGAGAAGAATTGATAAACTGCCAGAAGAGTTGGCGGTCGTTAACTTCCGCGGAAATGTTTTATCCGAGTCTTTACACGTCCCGCGGTAAAAACCGGGAACTACGTTGTTGTTATAAAATAAATAAGACGCGGGTTTATTGCCGGGCCGAGGAAGAATTAAAGTAAGTCCGCACAAGAAATTCCTCCCACTGCATAGCACGCATTAAAAAGAATCGGTACAACAAACATTGCACAACCTTTCTCATATACTACACTACTGGAAAAGATCTATTGCTACAAGAACAACAATACCGTGGAAGTTTTTTTCTCCGTCTAAATTGTAGTATTACATCGATAACTTCATATATGCGAAAATCAAACTTGATAAATAGTTATTCCATAAATAAATATAAAATATTACGTGGATTGGCGAAGCCACCTATACAGTGAAGCACTATTGCTGGACGAAGATTGTTGAGAGAACTGGGGAGAGCTGGGTGGTAGCTAGGCGCAAAAATCGATATATTATAATGTAACTTGACGCTATAGAGTTATTTTTGAGGGATATGGATTATGTATTATTGTTTATGACGTAATTTATATAACTGAGCGAATTTTGACCAAAATCGTTGTAGTCATTTTTTAATAAATCGATATTTTATGAAAATCAACAAGATTAAACTACCCTTCATTGTTGCGCCAAATTGTTCATCTCTTCATAATTTATATTCTGGGTAATTCTATTTATACGTTTCTAAATATCAATCGATTTTGTTTATAGGCCCTAGAGACGCGCACAGACAGACGGCGTGGCGAAACCCACTTTTTTGGACTCTGGGACACCAAAAAGGTGTATTTCCGTCAAGATTTCGAAGTCGATATTTTTCGCGATTACTATATGTACTTTATATACTACGTATATGAGAAAGTAAAACGTAGTTATCGCCACGTGTGTTCTTTATCAGAAAATACCGTCGGTGAATACTTTGTAGCCAGAACCGACTAGAGAATCGCGGGGCCCGGTGCAAAGTGTGCGCGCGGTGAGTGTCTCTTACGCGTCAAATAAATTTTAATAAATAAAGCAACCTCTCTCGCAGTGAGTTTCCGATATTTTTCAGATGTTTTTAAATATATATACTTTGTAAGTACGACAAATATTTCTTAAAGAGCACGGGGTCTCTGTAATCGCACCGTTGACACTGACATCAATCCGGCCTGTTTATAGCTGAAAATCGCATCATGTTAATTGAAATTTTTTTATGGCTGTTGGAGACACGTGATTGCTCTACACGTTTATTGTTGGAGACACATAATTGGTCTACACGTTTATTGTTGTCAAAGTTTTATTTTGTTGGAAGAACTTTCAGATATTTTATATTTCAAGTTCTTATTTTTATTTTACTTTAAGTGCTCGGGAATTTCAGAATCTGAAATTTTTTCTCGCGCAATTTTAGTGACAATATCACGAAGCTGGTGAACTTATCGTTATCTGCACATTTACGTCATCGCGGAAGAGATTGCTATCAATCTCCGCAACTCCTCGGCCAAGGGAGCTATTAAAATAATCGGAAAAAAAATTCAAACTGACAGTAAAGAGATTCCCGCACGCCATTCTAACCCTCAAATGAACGGCTTTGTTGTTAAAAAAAAAGAACCTTTTCGGCCTGACCACGAACCGCACCCTTAATGGCCACCTTACGTTTTTTTCAGGTCGCCATTTCGTCGAACATCAAATGAAGCCATAACCAACCTAGTTTAATTCTAGTGCCATAGTCTCCCCTATTCGGGCGTTAAACCCTCTCTTGCCCTCGATCGTTCTTAATCTCTTCCTTTTATCAACCCATCCCTGAGTCTCTCACTATGGAAGCAACAAAAAAAACGAGAAACCGTAAAAAAAGCTACGGTGGAGTTTGAAAAAATAAAATAAAAACAATAGAAATGCGACGGCGCGCCGGATAGGACTTCAATTTTTTCCCATCTCTTAGACAGAACAATCCATGAACTTCGACCCTTCCTCCCCGAACATGTTCATGGGTAGAGAGAAGAAAGGGAGGAAGGAGAGGGAAAGTGAAAGAGAGAGTCAGCGAGAATGAATGCATTGCAACCGACGGTAAAAAGAAAGGAATAACTCTGACTCTCTGGACGCTTTCTCCTTCTTCGAGCCACGGCTACTACTGCTGCAACGATGGCAACAACACGAGAGAATATAAAAGAGGAGAGCACATCACGATCCTCTGTCGTTGCTGCAGTGACCGCACGGCAAACTCTGTCGCGGAGGGGAAAAAGACTACGACAGTACGGGAAGAGACGGTGGACCCCCCCCCCTTTACCAACCCTTCCCCTTTCAACCCGCGCACCCATTCGGACAAAGTGAGTCCGAATCAACCATCCCAACCACGCCACGGGACCAAGAGACGGGATTAAAGACAAGTGGGCGAGTGCTCTGCCTCGGTGGTGGTTGTAGTACACCCTCCTCTGCTCCTCCCCATCTTTCCTCATCCCCTCCTCCCATTTCCCACACATCACCACGCTCGTCCCTCCATCACTCCCCTCGCCACCTCCCCCTCATCAAGAGGTAGAGAGAGAGAAAAAAGGAAGTTAGAAAAGAAAGAGGGTTTGTAATGAGGGGATGCGAAGGGGAAATACTCCCCCAAACCCCTGCTCCCCCCTCAACGACGCCTGCCAGCGAGCAGAAGCGAGATAGAGAGAGAGAGCTGTAGAACTTTTTGAAGGAAAGGATAGGAGGCGACAGCATGTAGTAAAGAGAAGGGAGTATAAAGATTGGTTTAAAAAAGGAGGAGAGTTGGGGTAGTGGGAGAGGATTGGAGGGAGCGAGAGGGACGGAGGAGAAATGGAGGAAGGGAAGAGGGTAGTAGGGTGGATGAATTGATGGATTGAAAGGGTAGGAGGCGAAACGGGACGGGAGCCTTGTGGCATAGGATTGATGGGACGGTGTGAGGAGGGAGAGAATTGGAAGAGAGAGAGGGAGGAATAAATTGGGAAGGGAGAGAGAGGGGGGGGGGAGGTGGGTGGATCGGAGAGAGGAGGGATCGCAAGAATGGCTGGTTAAAAGTAGGAGAAAAAAGGCAAAGGAAAAGGGTAAGGGATGAAGGGAGTGGATGTGATCGAAATCTCCCTCCTCCGTTGGCGGTGTTAAAATGATGGCTGGTTCTTATAAGGCGAAATTAAGTGTCTGGTGCGTCGATAAGCGAAGGGGAGTTTTAAGGGCCTAAAAACGGAGCCCGGCTTTATTTTTTTTAAGGCTGGTATTTCGTGAGAGACCTAACAGAACTGAATGTTAAGGATTACGCGTATATGTTTGTTCAACGCCCAATGTTATGTGATTAATGATGAAGGATTATGGCGTAGCGCTACGGTGGAATTTTATGTGATGTGGTGGAGAAGGAAGTCCAGCGTTCCTTTTCGGACGATGATGGCTGCATTTGGAAGGAGGAGTTTCCTGGGAGGCCAAGTTTTACGATTCCCATACGAGAATTCTTGTAGTAAAATTCGCGGTAAGTGGACAATTTGGTCACCCCGTCGTTAAGCCAACCGCGGCGTTAACACGATAAAATTCGCAAAATTTCTTTTAGTTCTCTCACGCGTTATTTTTATTTCCGAAGTTTTTATCAAAGGAAAGATAATGTAAAAAAATAATGAATTCGCTGCGTGATCTTAAAAACATATGTGTAAATGCCAATGAACACATCTCGAGTAACTTTATAATTTATTCCGACAGTTTTAAAAATGTCGTTATATATTTTTTCCATTCCTATTAATAAAATCTCGAAAGGGCAGGATTTGGTTTAAATTCAGAAAATTCGGTATATTTGATTATGCCTGCTCATTAAAATACCATGTGCGATTTTTGTTTTCCTATTTCATGTCTAAAAATTGTTTGTCATGCTGTTCGATGTTACTCGATGTAATAAAGCGTATTTTGGACATATTCTTACCAGTTTGACAGAAATGTTTTAATCAGAAGTTATCAGAAATGGAATCCCTAAGATATATTTGACGAATGCTTGATAATGCGTAGGTACGAATGCCAATCATCCTCTTCATTAGTAATCTATCCGCAAACAGTTTGGTGATTATAGGCTGAACCGGATTCTAAACATTCTCCTGCCCTCCGCAGCCTATTTCATTCCTTGGAAAGCCTATTTCGCTTTTAAAGTCTTCCACCAACTGAAACCTTTACCTTCTTCCTCCTTTTGGCTTCGAGTTTTCCTTCAATCGCATCTTCAGCCATGGAGTTTCTCTTCATCTTTTTCATCATTTGCATTATCAATCTTTCCTAGTCTTCGTAATGGTTCTTACTCTAAGGTCCGTTTTATTTTTATCAGAAGATTCTTCCTTCTGAAGGTGGCTCTCGCTTTGATTATTCCACTCATGTCATTTGTGCATTTGTCCTCTCTTGATATTACGTCTCAACCTGATGTGGTGGCTTCTCGCTAATTCTTACATTCTTTTCACGTTATCTATACTGTCATAACTTTGTTTTTTTTATTTTTATTCCCATCACTTGCTTTCTTCCGTTTACGCCAAGCTATTAATCATTTTCTGGGGTTATTTTCTTTCCTGCTAGGGTTACAGAGTCATCCGCTTATTATACTGACTAAATTGTGCGTATGTCCTTCGATCTTCCGTGCCTTCTAACGCTTCTTGCGTCAGCCTTCCTCCGTATAGATATTGAATAGCTGATAAGCAACAAGTTTTTCTCCTCTTCCTATACCGCTCATTCCGCTGGCATCATCTTGTTTTAATCTTGATTTTATTCATGTGTAAATTCCTTATTAGTCTTCCATCCTTAAGGTCTATACCAATATCCTTCGACGAGACAACAATGGCATATTATTTTATTGTCGTGTCTGTGAATTAGCATGGATAAAATAGTTTCGTCTATTTTTCAAGGACTTAGCCGTCTCCTTGTTAAAATATGATATTTAAAATTCCACTTTTTATAAATCGAGGAATATCAGCATTGTTATTTTTCAGCGTTTTATTATGGACAGGGTTGAGCCTTCAATAACTAATTATAGTGCAATCGTCTTCCAAGGTTACATTAATCGAGTGTGTCGTAAAATCGAATTTATGTTCGAATTACGCTTGGGCAATCATCGATGAATTTCAAGTGCTGAATTTATTCAATATAACCTCTGCGTATTGTGAATTGAATACCGCATAAAGAATTGCATCGTTAAATAGCGCAAAAATATTTAAGGAAAAGAAATATATAAATGACGCGAAAGTAAAAAAAAATAATCTTAAGTGAAGGATGATAAAAATCAATTTCTAAAATTAAAATCCGTGTCTATTACACGCTGCAGGAATCCGGGTAATGAAGAAAAGAAATTGCTTCACTGCTCTCCTTTCAATCACTGCGCAGTAACAGAAAATGATGTCATATTAAATTTGTACTCTATTTCGAAACTATTAATCATGGTCAGCACATTCGAATTTTTTTCGAGCAATCTTTGAGAAAGTTCTCAAGGAAAATCCTCTCGTTTGCATTTTCAATACGCGTAGGGCGGGATCGGAGCCGTCATTACAAAGTTGAATTATTCATGAAAAAATTTCGTAATTTTGTATTCTAGATGAAAACTTTTTACTTTGTGTATGGTTAGTTATTGCCGAACAAACCAAACGCGCTCATTGTTTAGTGTATTAACTCAACTCATAAAACGGATGTTACTAAAGTAATTATAAAAACTTTAAGTTGAACATATAATGCGGATGCCGATTCGAATACTTACGCATTGGTATAATTTATGATAAAATATTCAAACTGATAAATTTCAAAGTTTCATGAAATTGATAGGCTTTTATTGTATCGAATGAAAGCGTACGCATGTACTGATATAATTATCATTAAATATTTCGCATGTTTGCACAGAGGCGGATATAGGGCCAGGCAATTTAGGAGACTGCGTATAACAGGGATGGCAGAAACGTGCCACGCGTGCGTTTATAGCATCTACGCGTAAGCTTGCATTTTCTGTATAAAATATATATGAACTTTCTTAGAGAAGGAGTAAACCAGTGGCACGCGAAAAAAGCTCTGATTATTCGCATTCGATCGACCTCAGAAGCCCACTCACTACATTGTAAATATATATCCACATAAATTATTAAGAATTCGCGAGTCGTGGGCCCCGCAAACCAACGGCCCCCAAGGGCCTAATACCCTCTAAATCCGCGCCTGTGTTTACACACAGGTTGAGAAAAGGAAACTTAATGTAACAACATTAACAATTTAAAGGATGAAATATTTTTAACATTTCTTTCAAGCGCTCGGTATTTCTTCATTATCAAAAATAATTTATAAGTCTTTGTGCCACATTTGATTCCGTGTGCTACAATTGGAAAAAATTGGATCGATAAAAGAAAAGTCGTGAGTCCCTATACTTTGATAAGATCATGAAACTTTGAGCATTTAATTCTGCCTAAAATCAATTTATCAACAAATTTGCGGCAATAAAGGATTCTTTTTCATGAAGCTTTCATCAATTCTTCATTAGAAGCTTTAAATTGCCAAGGAAGATGCCGTTTTAAGTGTTTCTTTTTAAATTTGAATAAGCCGGAATCCGACTAGTGTACGTGGTTTCCCTAACTCGTCGCATAATCCACCGCTCAAGAGCGTAATTGGATGGAGGATTCAGCCGATTACGCTTGGATTGCGCCCCAAACGCCCCGATGAAAAGCAAAAAACGTAAAGTAAAAAAATCACTCGTTTTGTAGGCTACATATACACACATACTTAGAGTCCACTTATATTTTACTTCAATACAATGCCTTGACTCGCTTATTACACAACTAATTAAGAGAATAACAGTGAGTTTTCCCAACAAAGGGTACGAAAATGTTTTAAACCGACCAACTTTAGGAGTAACCATGCCCCGAATTTTGAAACTCAAATAGTGAGAACGGCCGAGCGAGTAAAGATTCTAGCCGAACGCGAGAGAACAAACGCGGTTAGATAAATTCGTGAGAAAGAAGTGGCGGTTAGTGAGATACGGGCTGCCTCCTCGTTTTCAAATCCGTCACGGTTAGAGACGGCAGGATGAGAGTAGGGTTTCTCCATCCATATGCAAGGATCCTTTTTCCATGCACATCTCTACACAAGAGGAAGCTTCTTCAAAGGCCTTTTTTTCCCGACCCGGCCACACCCCCATCCTCTTACCTCCTCCCCCACATCCCTGACCCCCCTCCACACTCTCACCCACCCTCTCTCCCGACATCCCTTAACAGAACATCATCATTCTCATTCTTTCCAACGCTCATTCCTCTTACACTCTTCCAAGAAAGACCCGTCGGTCCACCAAGGAGACTTCCTCCTCTACTTCATCATCTTGCCATGTCCCCTCACCCAAGGACCCTTGGCCGCTTCACATTTCTTCCACTCCTACATTTTTCTCTCCTTCCTCCGTGTGCCGGGATTTAGTGGAAACATTTCCCATTTATGATTATATATCTCTCTCTCGCGTTTGTTGGTGTATTGCGGATGGACGCATCTGGGAGGTTTTTTTAAAATATATTTTTTTAATACGCTCTCCGGAGAAAGTAAGGAGGATAACGTCATTCCTGTTTTCTAAAACAGTCTGCACTATATGGCTCGCTCGGAAAAATCGTCCTTCGGAGAATGCAATCTGACCAATCCCCGCACGGCGTCTCTTCCGACCTTCCCTTCGCCTATCCCGGCAGCGTTAAACAATTCTCCTTTTATGTTACGGAGTCCGCGGATGGCTTCTCAACAGCGATTATTGTGCTAGGGGAAATATTTTTTCCCCGTGGAGGAGGTTGCCAGATGTACCGAGGAGAAAATTCGTCGGAAGGGAAAAAGGCAACTTTTATGCCGTGAATTTTTTTAATATTTGGGTCTCATTCGGACGACTTGGGAGAGGGGGAATATCGAGCCATAAATATGTAAGTGGGATTTGCATTGTTGAATTATTCATGCAGTAATCGAATTATACAAAGAGGTTCGAAAAAACTCTAATGAGATGTGTTCGGACATTAAAAGATCACGTGGTACGGCGAAAAATTTGGAGCTGACAAAAAATTCGTCGCAAAATGGCAGTTTTTAAATATTTTCCCTGCTGGGACTGTCACAGTTGTAGTTACTATTAAGTGTATTTTTTCTAATTACTGGTTTTGGTCAATTCAGGATTTTGAAATGACACATTCATATTAGGCTAACGATGATAATTATATAAGTAGTTAATAGTAGAACTTAACTGCAATGAAAATTAAATCGCTACATTTTTCTTACCTATGACAATACTCGTATTTTTAATAAAAATTTTAATTTGACCTTAGGAAATTAATTGTCTGACATACTTGCTCTAACTAAAATTTGCCATTGTGATTTATCTAGATCAGGGACCTCAAACTCACACCGGTGCGCTGGCAGCATGAAGGCTCCCCACCGAACCTGCGGATCGCATTAAGGCACCCTACCAAGTCCGCGGGCCGCATACTTTCCCAGTCCTCACACCTTTTTATTATTCTTTAGACATTCATTCTCTCATTCCACAAGGAAGAAATCGCCCCAAACCTATGATGCGGCCTTAATTCCATTCATTACAAAAATACTAGATTCGGCGCTGAGGGTTTGGTTCTTCGGACACGCAAGAAACAAGCTGACAGCGGGAAGAACATACTTAGTACCCAACCTTTACAGAATTTTTATGAATCAGAATCAGCACTAAACAGCTTACATTTCAAAAGTGCTGATTTAATATACTTCTTAAATTTCTTAGATTTGCGTGAAATATTTTAAGTACTACATTTCAGTCTTGGCAGCTAGTGTAAACTAGCTTACTTCGTAAGCCGCATAAATGTACCACGGGAGCCGCGAGTTTGAGATCCCTGATCTATTTTAGAGATGTTTGTAGTTTAATTTCCCTATAACGGTTCACCAGCGCTTCGAAGGCGAAATGACGTAGCATAGTTTGAGTCTCCGGAAATTTTTATACAGGCAAGGACATTCAGGAAACATCTCCCAAGGTACTTAATGGATATTCCCTCCCTCCCTATACTGCAAGGTAAAAAGCAATGTAAATCATACAACTATTAAATGATTAAATTGTTCGCGTTGCTTATGTTGACACAAATTAAAGATAATGAAGTTAATTTAAGATTATTTATAATTCTTCAAAAAATCTGGGTTGAAGAAAAATGGATAGAGGTTGTTTTTGAATGGCACAAGCCCACTTATTCCCACTTTGCGGCGACGTCTCCGTAGTAGTATGTACCTTGAAAATAATTATAAGATACTGCAACAGGGACGAACAGGTAATACGGACGATTGGGCGATCGCCAGAAGGGCCGGTGCTCATGGGGGTCGACTGGATCGGTATGAGATTTAAATATTGTAATATTGTTATTGTATTGCTATAATAATTGGTTTAAATTTAATAGTCCTATTATAAACAAATTTTATTATTTTTATTAAAATAGTTTAGAGATGCTATTCAACGTATTTTCATCCGCATTTTTATCGATGAGATAATGAATTCTTACAGTGATTAAAATATAACTTTTAAAAATCCGAGCCGGTGGCACAGTCGCCTGGGCCGGTTTAGTATCAGCAGTCCGTCCCTGACTGCAGTACACACGAAAGTTGTTATATCATATTTCAGGAATTGCATGTGGAATGAAATTACTACTGTGCATTGGAATAAGATATTTAATGCTGAAAGTGAATTACAAATTAAGGAATATACTGACGTTAAAATACCAATGAATCCTAAATCATTCCAAATACCGCTGTGCCCAAATGCTCCATCTTCACTTTTCTGAAAGAAATTCTGCAACTCCCCGATAGGTAGCGATCTACTTCGAATTCTGCCACGCTGCGCGTGGTGTTAAAATTAACTAACGCCTAGAGATTCAGAGAATCTTCGAATCTGGATTATCTGGATCGTTATTTAATTTGTCTGGTCCAATTCCGTATTTAAGACGAGGATCGTCGAAATAACATTTGTATGGTGGCTGCCTGTGAAGAGCAATTACGGAGAAAATTCGAGTTTAATATAATTAGAAAGAAATCACTTATTATATTGGTTATATTTACTTATGGGGCACAACAGAAAACACGTCATTTTCCAGTAGAGGCAAAAAACTGTAAAAAAATTAATATTTAGAGTCGGGAAAAGATACATATGAATGAAGATTTAATTTCGTTTACAATTTAAGATTCCTTTAGTAAGTTCAGTCGTTGGTTTTCTTAAGTTTCTCTCATATTTGTCACTAGAGACGCTAGTACCCACCAGGCAGGAACGTACCTTCGAACAGCAGGAATTTGAATGTTTGTATTGGTTGGGTTAGGTTAGATGTAATGGATGAGTTGAATTAAAATGCAAGAAGACATAGACCCAGTTAATAAAATGTAGTTATTAAAAATAATCTCTATAAATTTATATATTCTTCTCCATATTTGTGGCATTTAACATGAAACAACCCAATACATCTAACCAATGCATACATTCAAAATTCTGCTATTCAAAGGTACTTTTCTGTCTGAAGGCTACTTGTGGCCATAGTGGCCTATCCAAGAAAAATATAAAAAGACCAATTTCTATGCTTGCCAAAGATATCTTTAGTTAAAAACATAAAATTAAATCTTTATACCTCTCTTTTTCTAACCTACAGAATATCAATTTCTTGTAAGAAATTGCAAAAATGAAAAAATATATATCCTGAAAAAGTCTTAATATTCCAGTATTTATATTTATTTCTATTGTGCCCCCAAAGTAAATAATTACCATTTTATTTTTTAAAGGTCAATTGTAATGTTCACATTTAAAGAAATACAAATGAAGCATTACTGAGCAATACTGTTTATTGAAATTCATCAGTTTTTCTTACCTGTTCACCTCATCCTTAACTCTGTTTTTACCATCCCATATTTCAGCCACCTGTATTAATTTAGCATTGCAAGGTGAATTGTCTATTGGGAAAATAGCATTATTAAATTCTCCATGCATTGGATCTGCTCCAATTTGCCCACTCCAACCTCTCCATCCTTGGACATCTCCTGGTATGTAACCTCTAACCAGACAATCATTTTCAGCATTGACTTTTCTTTTGGTTTTCCCAATTGCCAGTACCGTTCCTCTGCCTATGATATTTTCCAAAAGAGATTGGTGGTATTGGCCACAGCAATGGGGATCAGGCATTTTCTCATAATCATTTATGTCAGATTTGCTGATTTGCAGTCTGAAAAGGCACACATTATTTTTGTCACTGTTTTGATTTTTTGGAGTGATAATATTTGTAATAAATGAAAAGAATTGTTGAAAGTGATGGAATACTTTGTATGATATCCACAGTAATTTGGAAAACTGCACTTTTCAATATTAGCCTTGTCTTCCTTCTGTTGACAAACACATGGTTGGTAGCATCCTTCCCACCTACAATTTTTATAATTGAAATCCTCTAAACTCCAACATTGCCAGGGTGCATTTGACATGGGACTCACATTCCACCAGAAGGGTGGTAAATGAAGAGGAGTTGAAGGTAACCTTTTGAGAAAAAAAAACAGAAAATAAATTTTTCAGTGTAAACCTGTCTCTCTCTTGCTATGAAAATAAATACAGAAGCATTTTTTTATTTGAGAACAATGAAATATAACTATAACTTCCAGATATAAATCACACAAAATTAAAATTTTTTGTGATTAAAGTTTAATGATACTCAAAAATATTTATTTAAAAAATCTAGAATAAAATGCTGAAAGTGACCACCATCATGCTGGATACATAAACATGCTCTTGGCTACATGTTTCCTTACAAAGGTTGCTGGATTTCATGAAAGGTATTCTCAGTGACATCCCTGATTCTTGCAATTACATTGTTCATCAAGAGTATGAGCAAATGTAACATTTACTTTCTTAATTTATCACCAAATAAAATGAAAAATATCATATGTGATCTGGGGATCTAGATGGCAATAATGGCTTTGGGATGAAGGGTTAGGGGGATGGGAGGTAAGGGGGATGGGAGGCGAGGGGATGGGAGACGAGGGGGATGAGAGGTGACGGGGATCGGAGGCGAGGGGGATGTAGGCGAGGGGGATGGGAGGTGAGGGGGATGTAGGCGAGGGGGATGTAGGCGAGGGGGATGTAGGCGAGGGGGATGGGAGGTGAGGGGGATGGGAGGTGAGGGGGATGAGAGGTGAGGGGGATGTAGGCGAGGGGGATGGGAGGTGAGGGGGATGTAGGCAAGGGGGATGTAAGCAAGGGGGATGTAGGCGAGGGGGATGTAGGCGAGGGGGATGGGAGGTGAGGGGGATGGGAGGCAAGGGTGATGGGAGGCAAGGGGGATGAGAGGCGAGGGGGATGGGAGGTGAGGGGTGAGGGAGAAAGTAGGAGAAGGTAATGGTGGTGAATCTCAATACTCTTGATGAACTATAGGAAAGAATCAGAGATGTCATTTAGAGCATATCCCAAGCGTGTTGGAGAACATGCTTTGTAGCCCATTTATTTAACTGGAATGTTGGTGGTTACTTTCAGCATTTTATTCTACATTTATACTTTCTCTATATACGAAGTATAGAGAAAGTAGTGTTTTCATGAAAAACACTGAATTTGAGATTTCAATGGAAATACATGTTTAAGGCCTCCTGGACACGTTTTGACTATTTTCTCGATGATGTCTGTGTGTCTGTGACCAAAATTTTGTTGGCGCTCTCACTCAAAAACTAATAATCTGATCAGCATAAAATTTCATATTTAGCATTTGTATTAGAAAGTCAAGAACTGATTAGATTTTAGCTCAAATCTGTTTGTATCAAATATCCCCTGTAATTGTTCATTAACGTAATCGTATTTAATAACCTGAGTTATAGATAATTTTATTCTCTAAAACTTTTGTATTTAATAATTTTTTGTAGAGCCAATTGTTAAGGAGATATTTCAGTTCAATATTGGCAGCGATTCCAGCACTGCCAACTCATAAATTACCAACTACATATGGAGAAAGTCATGGGTTTGCCACATCAGATTTTTTAAATAAACATTTTTGAGTATCATCAAATTTTTATCAGGAAAGTTTTCGAGTTTCTATCTGTTTTATATCTTGAAAAACAACTATTTTTAATGATTCCATAATTTTAAAAACACTATAATAATAATGAATTGCATGCATGCTTAAACAGGAATAAGAGATTAAATTGCCCATGCATAAAATCAATATCATGATTGCATTGTCTTCTTAAATGGTTTCTTTTGATAATGTCTATACCAGTGGTCAGTGACTAAATTAAAAAGAAGAGCCACATTTTTTAAATTCAGTATAAAACTCAGCATGAGAACAGTCACAGTACAGGCAATTAAGATTGTTCTTACTGAAAATTTTTCAATTTATATTTCACAACATTCTTTTAAGTACCTAAACATTCAGTAACTGAACTCATGAGCAAATATGACATTTTGGATGCTAAATATGGGAGAAGTTGGTTTAACGAGAAACACAAAAATACTTGAAAAGCTGTATGTAGCTCAAGAAGCATGGGTTAACTACCCATAGTCTATGCTTTTTAAAAATAACTTTATAGTCAGGGGCAGCTATACAATGTAGACAAACTGGGCTATCACCTAGGGTGGTATTCGGCTAGCAGCCCCTCTTTTCTCTTACCAACTAATTTATATTTTTCTTAATCTTATTGGCATGTAATCAATCCAAAGGGTGATTTGATGACAAAGGACTCTCTCCCTAGACCTGATACAAACATATAAATTGATTAAACCCAGGACCGGCCCTACCATATAGGCAAGCTAGGCAATTGCTCAGGGTGCCATGAGGTTAGGGATACCTCTTTAACATTGTAATATATATTTTTTATTTTCTCCATTATTTGATAATACACAAATGAAGTAAATTTAATTAATTGTTACAATCAGAATCTAAATATAATATTTTTTGAGACTTTGACATGTTTTTTTCAAAGGGCACCATTTAAGCCTAGGACACCAGAGTATATTGAATCTGCCCTGTTTATAGTATCTATCATTCACCAACCATTTAGTTTGTGATGGATTGCCTATTTTGGTGCTTATTTTAGCATAATATACCACAACTCCAGACTATTCTTCAGTATCATTAGCAAATCAAAACTTTGGGATTATTAGATAAATCTATCAATACTAAAAGAAACTAGCTTGTAAGATCAATATTGTTTTAACCAGTCAAAATGAAAATTGAAACTCTTTATATTAAATAGGAAATGTAACAGCACTGAGAGGCCGTAAAAAATGAATTCAGCATATAAAGTGCATATCAGATTTAAGGTCTTGAGATGGTAGTGTGACAAAAAATAGTCGCAAGTCCGGGAAAACTCATTCAAGTGGCATTATATATTAAATAGCAAACGTAACAACAATGAGAGGCCTTAAAAAATGAATTAAGCATATAAAAAATGAATTAAGCATACAAATGGCATTTCAGGTCTGACGGCATATCTTTATATGTAAAGGACAGGAAACGAAAAAACAACTGAGTCATTGTTAAACTCATTGTCATCTCAACCTTTATACTGTTTGCGTAAGGAAAGCATGCTTTGAATGTTTTAATATGTGAGAGAGAGGAAGAAACAAAGGAGAGAGAGGAAGGGAGACAGAAAAAGGGAGATATAGATAGATAATAACTTGATTAGGACGAGATTGAGACTAGAAAGCATATTTTTCCAGAGAAGGAGAGAGGTGCAGATGGAGGGAGAATGAGAGGAAGGATTGGAGAGAGGAAGAGAGAAAAGGAGGAAGAATGGGAAGTGCCTTAAATTTATTACTTAATCCACACATACCCATCATATTTGATGGGCAATTACACTAGAAAAATATATATATCGGTACTGCCAAAAATCAAATGTTCACTTTTGCCTAGATTATAGTAAATTTATATAAAGTGTCCATTTTTTCTCAAGCCCAATTCAGTACAATTGATATATGTTACCGATAAAAAGCAGTAAATTCGAGAATACTGCCTGGATAATTAAGGAAACTCAATATGAAATTATTTTGCTAAAAGTTTGACCATCAACTTTGAAATCTATAGGAATATTTGCATTATTTCTTACAAACAATCTACAATAAAAGCTCAAGCTATAACTGAACATTTTAAATTAATTAAATAGGTAAGAAAACAGTGCTTAAAATGGTAGCAACAGCTATCGCGTAGGTATGCACCAAAATTCTGATAAGTGAGGAAAATTACTGTATTAAGGAAATGTATCATATAAGAAATTACAATATTCGGAAATCAGTACAGAGAGTCAAACAGTATAATATTGCCAAAGTCAGTCCAGTACTTAAAAAATCAGTACGGTTGATCACTTTATTTATATTAACTCATAGGAAAGAATCCAAACAAAAAGATATGTTCCTTATTAATAAAGTGATAGCAATTAACGGGGATGGTAATGTTGTTAAGAGATCCATTGATGAAAACCGTAATTATATTAACAAATGAAATATTTTTTTCTCTAAACTATCTTTTAAGTTAAGTACCTTTCAAAATTGTCATTCCATTGTACTAATTTGGGACATGGTGTTTGGCGCATTCCTTGTATTTGCTCAGTAACAGCTAGGTAAGGAGGAAGACTTGGCTTAGAAGGAAGTCTTGTTCCATCCATTAAAACTCTTACTTTTCCTAAGTAATATATAAAGAGAATGGTTTTAAATATTATAATGACAACTAGTATATTTCTATTGTTCGATTATCCATATTGTCTATTAACTGTTTTTTCTTGTTACTAGTGCCAACTATTTAAACAAGTGTCAATATATGGAGGTTTCATAAGCAGTTATTGCAATTCAAGTGGAAAAAAATTATACTCTGGATTACGTTACCACGCAAATTATTTATTTCAGTATTTTTTCCATTATAAGACTTGATCAACTATGCAATTTTCGGACTCAAATATACTTCTATAAATAACGTATCTCTGCCGCACTATCTCTATGCCTTGGAACTAGCGAATGATTGAATCTCTGATTTAATTCAATCATGCGTTGGAATGCTTTGAGGTGATATGTGTTTTATTGGCAAAAGAAGTTCAAATCGCCATGGATACGAGCATACAATATAGGAAAATCTCTGGTGCCAACGTTTCGATTGGAATTAGTGTCACGAAAATTCGGTCGTCGGTTGTCTTGAATCGACACAATTAATGAAAATATAAATATTATTAAGCAATGCGTATATGCTGGTATTGTATTACGCATTTTCTCGTGCTTATACAAATATTTATCGTACCATTTCAAAAAACAATTCTTACAATTGAATCTAAATACATAAAATGTTCAAGGAATAATTGAAATTTAGTTGTAAATGTTATATTTCTTACAAGAAATGAAATTAATAATATTCATGTTAGTTACCTATAACTTAACTATTCGCTATAAATTGGAGCGTTTTTAGAAAATGTTAATTAGGTTGGTTGTTATTTAACTCGTTTGAGTCACAATAAGTTATTTTTTTTAAATTCAGATATCAAATATTAAAAAAGCAATTTTTTTCCATCCTGAAATTAAAACTAATTAACAAAACCTTTACAATTGTAGAACACTTGAAATGAGCGAGAATATCAACTTCCAATTTCATTTTACTTCTTTTCTAAAATATGCAACTGTCCGCTTAAATGGGTAGGTTTGACACATGTAGGAAACAAGAAGTATTTATTGAAAGGTTATCTTAAATTTTTATATTTTATTATAAACACTCCCAAGTATATATTTTATTCTTTTATTAAAACCATATTATTCATATTCTTCTTTATTCTTCGACGCAGAGACATCAGTAACATCAAATAAATTTATGAATGGCATTAACATGAATGTATGAAAACGTTTTATGATATTATTTTTTAAATACTCCAATATTTGTTTCGACAAAATTTATAAAATATTCTAGGCCTGAAAGACTTAAGCATTCTCTAGCGACTAAATAGAAGAGGATGATGTTAAAATTATTCACGTTGGCTACTTGTTTAAATATCGCAAAGGTAAATTACGATGTATCGAAAGTTGTATTTGCAAGTTCTGTTTAATGAAAGTGGACGTAGGAAAACAAAGGAGTGTGTGTGTTGAGGAGGCGTCTGATATGTAAAGTATTTTTTATTAATTTATATGTATATTCATATGCCATGCAATATTTAAGTTACAGTTTTAGTTGATCTTTAAAAACTACGCTTGTGTTAGCGTTTGAAAAATATTGTGGATCGAACAATATTGCGGCAAGCAGCAAGAAATACGCGGTAGATATTTCGTTAAAAGTTTACAGGATTTGTTTTATTCGTTTCAGGATTCCTTTGTGCACTGAAGACTTGCTGAGATCAGCATTTAATGTCCTTCGTTGTATATAACTAATTCTCGAAAATCCCAAGTTGTCATAAAATCTTAGGAATATAAACCTAAACATGTCAGAAGACAAGAAGGTAAAGGAATAATATATATCCATATATTTTGATTTGAATTTTTAGCAAGTGCCACATTTAAATCTTAATCGTATTACCTGATAGGATGTTGTGCCGCCTTCTGTAGAGCATATTAATCTTAAGGTGCTTGGCCAAGATGGGTCTGTCATTCAGTTCAAGATCAAAACGCGCACCCCTTTGCGGAAACTAATGAGGGCATATTGTATGCGTGTGGTAAGTTGTTAGATATATTTTGAAAATCGTACTTGAGCAATTTTTTATATTATTTGATTAACTCTATGCAACTGCAGATACCGTCATTGTCGAGTCGTAATAGTTTCCAAGTGGACTTGCACCAATAATTTCATCAAATTTGTGTTGATCTAACATTTAAAATATATTAACATTGGATTTGCTATTAGATTCTTGGAAAAGAAATATTGTAGATACCCATGTTTGTAAATGTTTTGGGATTTTGATAAGCCTTAGACTAATTTCCTAAGGATAGCAACTAACTCACATTTTCCATTTTTGACAAAGACATTGCACTATATTACAATATACATCCTAAGTTTTTCTCGTAATTCATTAAAAAATTTCATAGAAAATTTCCGTATATCATCAACTACGAATAATATCATTTTTCAAATAGATGTATAAAAGTTTATACTAATGAGAGAGACTGCATTTTCTACGTTGTCATTATCAGCTGGATGAATCATTTATTTGACCAACAACAACGCTGAAATTAAAAGAAACTCATTGTACTGATGTGGCATAGAGGTTGGAAAAGCTTTAATAACGAGTGGAGAGATATAAATTACTATACTGAAAACCCATTTTATATTAGTTGACCAGAGTGAAGCTAGGATTAAACTTTGCAGAAAATGTTACTTCTACCATCTGACACAAAAACTCATTAATTCAAGTAAGACAAGAGATTGTAGGAGATAAAATGAATGGGTGGGTATAGCCTCACTCTAGGTTGCATCACCACCACTTGTGAAAAAAATTAAAATGGAGTATAAGAGATGACAGCTGCACCCTTGGATTGTTTGTCTCTTGCATTGATCATATTATTTATTTATTCAGTTATTTACTTATTTTTAACTAGCCCGTTAACAGACTTTTACAGTGAGCATCACGATGATAACAAAGACAAACATAAAATCATACCCTTGGCAGGATTAAAGCCCACGACCCTAGCATTGGGAGCCAGACTAACCATCCTTCTACCAAGCACATCACATAACATTTCTGTGGATGCCCATGAAAGAATGCCTATTAAATGATTATATTATTATATCTTCTTATATATTGTCATCATCTCACATTCCTATAAAATTTGCTAAATCAATGGCTTTCTTAATTTATTAATTTGATTATACATTAACCTCGAGCAATGTTAATGTGCTGCTTGCATCCAAAGATTGTGAATTTATTTGATATTGTCTTTCCATTGTTGATTTTCTCACACATATACTTTTTAATTTTGGATCTACTTTATAAGTTTCAAGTAAATAATTGAGGTCATTTCCTTGTTATTGGCATCTCTAAGGAAGACTGACTAAACTGTTTAAATGTTGATGTGAGGGATTAATTTAGCCCGAGGTCTGAGCTATGGCAGCTAGATGGGAAGTAATCATGATGGTTGACCTTCTGTTTGTTAAAAGTTGGAAAGAGATAAAAATATATTTCATCCTTTTGGTTATGCTGAATTCCAACTGCTGTATTTTTGTCATAGTTCTAAACTACATAAGGGTGATGGTGGCAGAGTGTTTAGAGCATTTGCCTTCCATACAGCAGTCTCAGGATCATATCTGGCAGAGGTCGGATTTTTCAACCTGGAATTGTCCTGTCCCCTACTTGTGTGTTTTGAGAAGATCGTGCAAGTCAGAGCTCTGTCTTTCGGAAGGGGCATTAAGCAGTTGGCCCCCTTGGTGCTCTTTTTTAAGAGTAGGCTAATGCTGGCATCGGGTTTCCCTCTTCCATTGTGAGTGTGTCTGTTGTGTAAGGAGTTTTGTGTATAATAATCCAAGAGGTTGATTAAACAAAAATACACACAAACAGTTCTAAAGTATTTAAAATGCAAATTTAAACTACAGGGTTATAGGTCTGTCACATTCATAAGAACGTGTGGATTTTGGCCGCACACGGAGGGGAAGTTCCCTCAGTCATCTTGACTACCCCCACCCCACCGCTAGCCCATCCTTCTCCTCCTTAGGTTGTCAGTTCTCACTGTTTACAGTTGACTGCCTAGAGAAGTTTTGCAAATATTTGGCAACAGTGTAGTATGAAAAGGACCGAGACAGCGATAGCCCAGGCGGTAAGGAAGGGCAAGAGTGGAGGGTGCTAAGTGGAGTGAGGAATTAGGCCACACCCACAGTGCACCCAAAATTTCTTTTGATCATGGTAGATCTATAGTTCCCATTCATTTTTATCCAGATAATTGTCTGGGTTTGGATTAGTGCACTTCTTAGGAAATTCAAAAGGAAGCAAGAGTTTTATGCCCAAAATTTGGAACAAATTACAAAATATGATTTATTGAAGTCTTGAGAAGTTGAAAAAAAAATTAATTTATGAATCAAAATATTTGAGGAGTTATTAGGATAACAGGTTCCCAGATGCTGGGATCATGGGTTCTAATCCTGCCAAGGGCATGGTTGTATGTCTTTGTTGTTCATATTTTGCTCACTATAAAAGGTCAATAATGGCTATTTATGAGTTATCTTCATTAATAAAAGGCTATGTTTGTCTATCTGTGTGTGTGGACAGCATTTCTCGAAAACCAAGAAACTTGACTTGAAACGTGGCACACTTTCTAATAAGACCTTGAGGATGTGTACCTCGGGGTCGAAATTTTGATTTTGCAGGGAGGGGGAGGGGTGCCATTAAAAATCATGCTCAACAGCATTTCTCAAAAAAAAAACTTAGAGACTTAAAACTTGGTAGACCAACTAAAGAGACCTTGTGAATGTGCTCCTCTGTGCCAGAATTTTGATTTATGGGGGTGGTGGAAGGGGAGAGGGATGCCATACAAATCATACCCTACAGCATTTTTCAAAAATCAAGACACTTAGAGACTTAAAACTTGGTACACATACTTACGTGACCTTTTGGATGTGGACTTCAGTGTCAGAATTTTGATTTTTTGAGGAGGGGTTTCCATACAAATTATACCCTGACTAGAGGCCCGTGTTAATTTTTTGTAAAATTACTCACCTTATTTTAAATATTCTTAGCAGAATATCAAATTTGAATCTATATTTAATTGGTTCATGCCAATTAAGGGAGAATATTGGTCACTTATCTTGAGAGTGTTATACACATGGAAAAGCCCAGGAGATAGAATGAGATGCCAAATAGATTACATCCTTGTAAAACAAAGATTCAGGAACAGCATAAAGAACGCCAAGGCATTGCAAGGAGCAGACATTGATTCAGATCACAGCCTTCTAATACTTGACATGAGTACAAAGCTCAAACAAATAAGAAAAACGAGAAGAGAAAGACAGACCTGGGACCTAGAAAAACTGAAAGAAAGGCAGGATGTAGTCAGCATGAAGTTGGAAGATAACCTAAGAAAGTTGGAAAACAAACCGAAGACCGTTGATATAGAATGGGATGAAATTAAAACCAGTATCAAGGATACCTTGGATAAAGAGATTGGAAAACAAGAGAAGAAAATCAGAAAACCATGGATCACGAAGGAAATGCTGGAGAAAATGGATGAGAGACGAAAATGGAAAAACGTTAACAGTGAAGAAGGTAGAGCCAACTATAGGCGTATAAACAATGAGTTGAGAAGGGTAACAGATAAAGCTAGAGAAAATTGGATAAAAGGAAAATGTGATGAAATAGAACAAATGGAGAAGTTAGGACGGTACGATATGATGTACGCTAGGGCACTGGAATTAGAAGATAAGAAGTCTAATGGAATTTGTGGTAAAGGAATTATGAATACGGATGGGAAGATAGTCTCAGAAACAAAGGATGTAGCACAGGTATGGGAAGAATACATTAAAGAATTATACAGCAAACAGGCAGGAGCGGCAAAAATAGAACTGGAAAATGAGGAAAACATTGAAGAAGACAACTTAGGACCAAGTATTATGGAGAGCGAAGTAGAAAAGGCGATAGTGGAACTAAAGAAGGGGAAAGCCACGGGCAGCGATGGAATACCGGCTGAGATACTTAAAGTCATAGGATCAGAAGGACTAAAAGTGATCACGAAATTAATTAATAAGATTTACGACACGGGAGAGTGGCCTCACGATTTCCTAGAAGTAACAATGATCCCTCTAAAGAAGAAGCCAAAGGCAATGCAGTGTAAAGATTACAGAACTATAAGCCTTCTGTCACACACATCGAAGATCATCACGAGGATTCTTAATAAAAGGCTGGAGAAAAAGGCAGAAGAAATAATAGGGGAAGATCAATTCGGTTTCAGAAAAGGACGAGGAACTAGAGATGCTATAGGAGTAGTTAGAATCATATCAGAAAGGGCAATAGAATACAGTCAAGATATCTGCGCATGTTTCGTAGACTGGCAGAAGGCCTTTGATAGAGTAAATTGGGTAAAGTTGATGAAGATATTAAAGGATATAGGTGTAGACTGGAAAGACAGGAGACTGATTAGGAATCTATATGAGAATCAAGTTGTAAAGGTCAGGTTTGAGAATGTGGACACCTGCGGAATAAATATCGGTAGAGGAGTAAGACAAGGCTGCTGCCTATCGCCAACCCTATTCAATATATATGGAGAAAGTCTAATGCAAGAAGCTTTAGAAGGCACAGGGGATTTCAAAATTGGAGGAAGGATTATAAGAACAGTGAAATACGCAGATGATCAAGTACTTCTAGCAAGAAAGGAAGAGGAGCTACAAAAAATGATAAATAGACTAGTGATAACAGGTAGAAAATACGGTATGGAAATAAATACAGAAAAATCCAAGGTCATTCGAATATCGGGTAAAGAAGAGAATCTGAACATAACTATTGGGGGAAAGCCATTAGAACAAGTTTCAGAATATAAATACCTTGGAAGTATCATAACACGAGAGGCAAAATGTACGGATGAGATCAAAACTAGAATAGGAAAAGCAAAAGCGGCTTTCAGGAGAAAGAAACAACTACTTACAGGGAATATAAGGGAAGATATCCGCAAGAAGTTGATAAAATGCTACGTATGGAGTATAGCATTGTATGGGGCAGAAACATGGACGCTAAGGAAAAATGACATCAAATACTTGGAAAGCTTTGAAATGTGGACTTGGAGGAGAATGCTGAAGATAAAATGGACAGATAGGATGAAAAACGATGAAGTGCTACGAAGAATAGGAGAGAAGCGAATGATTATACAGACTATCAGAAAGAGGAAGGCTAACTGGGTTGGACATTACCTGAGGAGAGAGAGTATGATTAAAGACGTGTTAGAAGGAAAACTAGATGGGAAAAGGGAAAGAGGTAGGAAAAGGTTTCAGCTGATAGACGATTTGAAAGGGAAAGAGAGTTATCAAGATATAAAGAGGACAGCGGAAAATAGGAGTATATGGAGAACCAAGTTTAACCAAGAATAATCACGGACCTGTCTACGGACAGACTACCTATGATGATGATGATCTTGAGAGTACCTTGAGTTTGAATTAAAATATTAGTGAGTGAAATGAGCATGAAAAATTCGAAACTGTAAACTCGGGACAAAGCCCGGGTAATTAGCTAGTTTAAAATAAAAAAGGAAATTAAAGTAAATTTTTAGTAAAGGGAATGCATTCAATACTAATTAATAATGACTTGATGGTTTTAGCAAAGATATATGATATCTATGTATCGGTAGCGCGCTTTAAGGTGGCAGTCGGAAATGCGTGAGAGGAGAAGAAATGGGAAGGGGAAGCTGACATCAGAGCCTATGCGCAGTAACACAATTTTTGTTTGTAAGTGTCCAAGTTCGCGCATCAAATGCCCACACCTGCCTCGAGGATGGACTCGTCCTACCGTAAATGTGCCTACTGCGCACTGCCAAGTTAAAGCATTTTAGCTATACTTGTAATTTAATTTAATATACCTGTTAAACTCTTAAATAGTCTGGTAATATCTCATAAGAGAGAAAGTTGATGAAACAACATTTGTAGAGTTGTAAGCATGAGTACACACATAGAGTGAAAGAGTTATTTAGGTTAGCTGTTGTTGCTTCTATTGCTTTTATTTAATTTAAATAGCAATTACTGGGCTTTTTACAATGAGCATAATAACAATAATAAACAAATTTATTGATATGGCCATATTCTAAAGTTGCTGTATTATTGTGGCAACACATTTGTTTTAAAGGAAGTATTAAGCACCTTGATAGTTGTAAAAAAATATATCCTTTTTACCTGTCAATAATCAGAACATTTTGCTGCATGCAGATTCTATGATGTTGTGGATTTGTACTTCAAACACTGCCTTTAACCACTCCTGATTTATTTTGGAATAGTTAGTATTTTTGTTCATTTTTTGGAAAGATTGCGTATTATTGGTGATAAAATGTTCAAACAAAAAATACTTTATAGTAAAAATGATAAAGAATTGCATGCTTCTTTTTTTTAGAGGAAAGAAACGTTGAAAAAATATTATTACCGTATTGACCCGAATATAGTGCGATGTTTTTTCCTCAATATGTACCTTTAAAAGTCGCATTTGCACTATGTTCGAGTACTTGTAGCTTTAAAAAAATAACTGTGTATTGGCGCATTTCATGACGCGTGTTTCAGCGCATCTGTTTATAATTGCTACATTGTAAGTGAATTGGGTGTTCATGTCACGATACTACATTGTACAGATATACTCGGTAGGGGTCTGAGGAGACCTGAAAATAGATCAAGGTCAAATTGCAGCAACCACAGTGTGCCGGCACAACTATACGCAGGGTCGCGACACTCAACGTTAGAAAACGTGGACTGTCTAAACGTTACGTCACATTACCCCCCTTTAATACACAATTCATGAGTTTACAGATAATTTAAATGTGTAAAATAGAGAAGATTAAATGTTTTTTCATCCTTTTCTAAAATTCCTTTCAAAATGCTTGGGGTCGCATTATATTCGGGCTAATATGGTATTATGAAAATCTCCCTCACCTTAGCCTACTACTGCTGTAATTGGATGACTGAATAAGACGGCTCACAAAACACAGATGCCCAAATAGAAGAAGAAAATAACGAGAGAATTACAAGGGTTATGTTTACACCTTCTTGAGTGTAAAAGCAAAGCCGATCAGCTTAGAGCTAGATAAGCATCTGTTTATATGAGGTCTCCCCTTTCCTAAGCCTTGAATCTCTGGCATTCTTGCCTTGGGCTGGGATGACGTAATTTTTCTGGGCTGTACTCATTTCAATCTCCCAATCCCTGTAAAATACGACCTCTAAGCAGCACATATATATGGCATGGTCAGCAGATAAAGGCTAAAGTATCTTCTCCTTTCCATCTTTTGATCCTGGCATTTTGAACAATTTTTGTCTGTATTTCCTTGCACAGTTTTGTTTGTTATAAATTGAAGCCCAATTTCCCCACACACATTACAGTTTTGCCTTTAGATCGGCCTCAAGGCGTTTTCTCAATTTCATCAAGTTGTCGGTGTGAATGGTTCATAATGGCAACCTTGGATGAATTATATATGCGCATATGCATTATATAAATAAAGTATTTGCAATATAAATATATTTGTTTATTTCCATTTTTCGTAGAACATAAATAATTTTGGTTTGACTAAAAATAATCAGTTTTCATAATGTTATTTTCTTTTCTGCTTAATGAGAAATAAAAATGTAGCAATTGTTCTAAAAAAATGTTAACTGGATTTTGGCCATGTTTTTTTTAAAAAAGCCTGTGTCGGGCAGCCTTCAGTTCAAGTCACACATGTGATAACAGCTCAGTTCAGGCTGATCTGTCAGTGGATCGTTTGCCGGTTCCACAGTCCTTTAGGCCAATATTTTGAACTGAACAGTCCATCCAGCTTCCCCACACATACTATAAACCAGATCAGTCCTGAACTGTTCAAACTGACCGTGTGTGGGCCCCTTTAGTTCTCTTGGCTGCTCAAAATCTTTATCAGCTTCATCAGAGCCATTCAATCCTGTTTCTAACCTGTAATTCAACCAGTTCAGTGTTACAGGCTTGCAATGGGAATTTAGTAACTCTTTCACTTCTTCCATTCTCTCAATGTGGACGTCCTTTGCCATAGCTGCAATCTTTTTAATTTCCTGCACTAGAGTAAAAATTCCTTGGAGGTCAAGAAAGCATTCAGGCCAAAGCCTTTTCCAAACACCATTCATAGTTCTTCCAAAGATTCTTTAATATTTTCTATTGCATGTTTTATGCTGTAGTTACACCAAAATTCTGTCATCGTCATTTGGTCTGTTGTCTTAATCATCTGAGAAAATGTTCTCTGCAGATAGTATGTTTAGAATGGCACCTTGATGCATGGGCTGGAGCATTGGTGTTGTAGTTTTGGAGAGTAAGATTACCTGAATGTTTGGAGACAAGTTATCCAAATTCGGTGGTGGTCTGGTGCATTATCCAAAATAAGAAGTGCTTTGTTTGAGAAGTTCTTTTTCTTGCAGTAGCATTCAACGGCAGGCTTAAAGTTATGCAAAAACCAATATTTAAATAGAGCTTGGGTCACCCATGCCTTCCAAATAACTGGCAGCTCATTCTTGTCACATGCTTTCAAGGCACAAGAATTTTCAGCATGATATATGAGCATGGGCATTAACTTGAAATCCCCATATGCATTTGCACCCAAAATCAACAACTGATTTTTCTCTGACAAATTCAGGTGCTGTCTTCTCTGCTTTTGAAATAAAAGTTCTGTTGGGCATCATTTTCCAATAAAACCTGGTTTCATATATGATAAAAACTTGTTGGGGCAAGCATTCCATATTCGCAATAATTGTCTTAAAAAACGCAGAATATGATTCAGCCGATTTTTTGCCTGCATTTGCAGCCTCCCGAGTAAGTTTCAAATTGTGAAGTTGACTACGCTTAAGAAAACATTGAAACCAACCTTTACTTGCTGCAAAAGGCTCGCTTACTAAACCACTACCATCGCTAAGAGTCAGCCTTTTTGAATATCACAAGCATGCTTAGAGGCACACGTTTCTGCACTTGGTCATCAATCCAAAGGTTAAGCATTTTCTCCATTTTAACCATCGCTGGATTCTTACTCTCAATTGTCAACCAAGTTGCACTAAAAAGCATAGTCAATTTAGCAGTCTTTTATTTTATCCCTATTTAAAAATTGTGCACACTGTTGTTGGGAGAAGTTTCACTGCAACTGCAATTTTAGTTCCATGTTGTCCTAACACGTCGAGTTTTGTCTCCAACGTAATGGCACATTTAGATTTCACAAGATCCTTGTTAGATGTCATATTTTTTAAAATTGTTAAAATAATCCCTATTTATAAATTATTTTTCACCAAAAAATTTAATTGTAAATAGCAGTAAAACTTACTCTATTTTACTGTAATGTTTCACGTCTTAATGAAAGCAGTTCCAGGGAACAATGAGACAAGCATTCTGGCAAATTACATCAGATGAGCAGTGGTTACAATGTGATACCAACCAGTTTAAGTGTTTATTTTTTCAAGCTTCTTGAGGGTCACTACATAAGCTTACTTTCAGGAATGGAGAGGGAAATCCCAGTAGGTTTTTGATTTGAATCTAAGTGTTTGTGACTATGAAAGTGAAAGAGAAGTCTCCAAGAGAATGATAGTGGTGACTTGGTCCTTGAATAAATTGGGGAAAATGATGTATAAGTAAAATTTTAGCGACGTATATATGAAACTCGTCCCAAATTTGTTGACGATACATATGCAAAATGTCACATCTCGAGATGATATAATCTCAAGGACTACCTGTATTCATAAGTTTTAGGCATAATTTTGACAGTTATACAGACTCAAAATTTTCCACTCCAGGCGCAAGCATGTAATGCCTATAGTTTAATAATTTCCCAACAGGTATTATTGTCAGGTAACCTGCTTTTCATGGCATAATAGCTGAATGAGTTGTAAGAGAAATTATATTTTTTCTTAAATAAAAGTTGCCTTTCTACCTACCCAGTCACCTTCCTCCCTTCTGGTGAGCCCAGATTTAACGTACCTCCCCCCTCAAATAACTTGGTATATAAGCACTCGGTTTATGCTATTTTATTACTCCTGATGATGATGCAAAGCGTTGAAATCTAGATCGAGTCCCCCTAATAAAAGTATTGTAGAAATTTACCAAGTTACATTATTTTTTAATTATGGATTTTTACAAAGTAACGACCGAAACAGTTGACTGTTCATTTTCCTAGGACCAAAACACATTTTCATGTGAAGTGGTATTTCATGTAAACCATTTTGCATTAAGCGAATAAATGTACAATGAAAAGTATAGGTGCCGGAACAGACCCAACATGCGTTTTGTGTTAACCAGTATTTCATGTTAAGCATTTTAATGTTAAGTGGGTTACAATGTACACCATACATAGGCCTCATAAAATATTGCCTACTTACTAACTACTAGAAAAATATAGTTGCCACTGCAATTTTTAGTTACCAATGGCGAACCAGCACCTGGGTTGGGCCAACCCTGTTCATAATAGTTAAATTTCTTCTCTCTCTCTCTCTTACAGGTTTGAAAGTAGGCATGTATTTGGAATTAGAAACTAATTTTTGGCCTGATTCAGAAAAGATTTAAATTCTGCCTCAAGAAAAGTAAATTTGTTAATTTTCCAGCATGGATGTTTAACTGTGAGTTCCTATCTTGTTAGCTACTATTTTTAAAATGAAAATTGAAAATATCCTACATTACTCCCAAGTTAATTATATGGGGAAAAGAAACATTCCTGGAATTGAATCATAGCCAGTTGTCAAAGATTTTCAATTTTCTGGACCAGAACTTCAGGACTCCGTTTATGTCCCCAAAATTTCAGCTTTTATTTTCATCTAAAAGTACATGGAAAACCCATGGCAGACAGACAGGACATTACAGAATTATGATACATGTTAAGACCTCTGTGCTGAGATGCCTTGTATTATAATCATACTTCTGATTTTAAACTTTTAAAAATATTTGTAGCATTGAGTTCTATCATTTTTCCGCAATCATAATGATGTCATACAAGACTAACAGGCTACAGAAGAAGATTTTATTAACCATAAAAATTAAGCAAGAGGTGACAACACTTGTTGGTGCGAAGCTGCAACGTGTTTTGCCCAGCTTGCATTACTTACACTTCCATTGGAAAATTTACTTTTCCCATCCAAAATTTTCTTTGCTTTAGTAACAACTTTTTACTCTTTCAAATAATGCTGGTTTTCTTAATAGATATTTTTGTTTTATATTTCAGATGAATGTCATACTGGGAGTCAATTGTGTTTACAATATCAATAGCTCTCATATGCTAAGAGAATGAATTCATCCATTTCCATGCCAATTCAAATAACTCCTCTCTTTAACTAGTCCCCTCATAGCAAGTCTTTAATTTGTTATAAAATTTATTGAGCAAATATGTAGTTGTAGATTTAATTCTGCCCTGTACCATCCCTCCCTGTTATTGGTTTTTTCCCAAAATGCATTTTTTGCATTCCCCGCCTCCCTTGGTAACCCTGCACCTAAAGTATTTTTGTTTTGGGTAGTCTCTTATCTGAGCCTGAGGATGATGGGTTACATTCAAACCACGTTGTTTACCCAATAAATTCTCATAGATCCTAAATTGAAAAGTTGTTTTATTTTCTACTTAAGTTCATTGGATATTTCTTATCAATGTTGCAAATCCCTAATAGTTCCCTGAGCTGATAATCACAGCAGTCAGGCTCAAATTACAGTTCACCTTTATTGCTTTTGATCAGGTATGGACAAATTACAGCATGCTGGTCACATATGGCTCACGAGGGCATTTTATATGCCCCACGATGCCATTATGAAAGCAAACCGTAATATAAAATACATAATTTCATATTGGTTGCTTAAAATTATGATTGGAAAACCTTTCCTGGTGATGTCATGGGGATAACATATTATTTATTATTGATTTTCACTAACAGGATCCCTCGCATTATCTCAAATAACTTCCGAAGTGAACCCTAATGTGGCCCGCCGAAGCAATTTCATCTGTTAATATGGCCCATCTAAGAAGCTGCAACTGTTAATGCAGTCCATCATGTAAAAAGTTTGCCCACCCCAGCTTTTGATCTTGTGTTAGCATTTGTATGTTTGTTGTTGTGCATGAATTAAAAGAAATGTACTGTTTAGTTTAGGTAATACAGCATATAGGTATGAGATAGTAAAACTGCTGCAGTAATGATGTAATCTGACCAGAATCTATGATTGATAGAAGAAGAAAAATATTTCTTTATTGTATTTTGAAACAAGAATCGAAAATTATTGAGAAAATTTATTTCTGCATGAGCATGAGATTTATTGCTGTTATTTTCATTCTTTAGTCCTCTGGAAATCGTTCTAAATTTAAGTGACATATTAATCAGAGCATGCTTTTTGGATTTTTAATGTGTGAAATCTTTGCCAATTATCTTTTAGGGTTTGGCAAAGGAGATTGCGCGTTTTCGTTTTGATGGGCAGCCTATTTCAGAAGCCGACACCCCATCGCGGCTCGAAATGGAAGACGGGGATACAATTGAGGTTTATACACAGCAGACTGGGGGTGCTTGCCTCCGAAATATTTCCATTGAACAATTTTCTTCAGTATTTTTTGACTCTGATAGCATATGTGCATGGTACAGATAAATGACTGAATATATTGTCTGTATAATCATCTGCTCAGTCGGGTGTCCTGGCCTGCAGATTCATGAGCACTTTTTGATGTACATAAAATACTAATGGCTCTCCTATAGGCCAAATTTCATTTCCTTTTTTTCCAAAACCCCAGTTGCTTGGATATATTCCCTTGAACTACATGAAGAGTGTACTTTCTTATGTTGTAATAAGGAAATGTATTTTCTTCATTAAGACGTCCTCTGGCAGTAAGTCAGATTTGACCTGATAACATTCACTCTGTCTTTGAGGGTATCTTCCTTATCCTCAACAATGGGATTTTGTTAAATATATAAGCCTATGTTTTTATTTTTGTAATAATTTTTCAATTATTTGCCAATGAAAGCCATATTAAGTGTTACTTGTGGTTTCAACAGATAGGTAGACTTTTTCAATTGAAAATGAAAGATTTTTTTATGGAAGTGTGATGATAATATTAAAGATTTCAAAATAGAATGTGTATTTATTATCATAGATTTGTGGGTGACTATGCATCTTTCTTATAAATGATTTGCAAGTATATTTGTTAATTTAATTTTACTCGTTTTAATCTTTGTATAGCTGATCTAGCACATGAAATTGTTACTTTATTATGATGTTGGGATCATATAAAAAGATGTTGATGCTATTATTTGAAATTTTGCTGAACCCCAAAATTTTTTGGCTTATTAGAGAAATTGGGGTGTAATCGGATTTTTATATCCCCACATAACAGATCAGCTGGCATTGTATATATGATTTTAAAAGGCCTAGTTACTACAGCTGTCAGGTGTTCTGTGAAACAACATATGAGTATTGGGACCATAATGTATGCTTTTTTCATTAATTTAAAAATATATACTTGCCCATTATAATGTCATTAATATGTTGCAATACACTGAACATGATAACAGAGGTAACTTTTTTAAATGTGAAAAAAGAATACGCATTGACTATAGCCAAAACGCTATATCTCTAAGCTTATGTACGAGGGTTGGAGTCAGCAGAGGGTATTTTTCCTCTCTATGATGAATTATCTATATTCTATTTTGATCATAAAAAAAAAACATTTTTAGATCTGGAGTTTTTGCAAAAAATCATAACTGCTGGAGGATTTTATATTCCTGCCCAAAATTTGACAACCAATTTTGTATGTTTTACATACACCAATGTAACAGATTGGTTACTTTTTATGGAACAAATAAATGAAGATTTATGTATTTAAGCAAGCTGCTTTCATTGGTATGTTCTCTGAATTTTTGCATCCTAAAATTCTATTTATATTAGGTCTGTTTTTGAGTTAAAACATTTGATAAGATGCATTAATGGATAATTACCAATTATGCTCTACATAAAACCTCTACCAAAACTATTTGGGCTACCTAATTTACTGCTACCTTAGCACAGGTCAATGTGGTGCTATTTTAAGTTATAATGATGTGTTATACTGTTAAGCAGTCACATTTACAATTTCATTTCAGCAAAACGTATCTCAAGCGCAAAATTCAATGTATTAATTACAATTATTTATAATGGTATCCAGAAAATATACCAGTGAAAATATTGATTGAAAAATGTTCATCTGCAACATAAGTTGCTGTTAACTTATAATTTGCCTAATTGGAACAAGCACCTCTTGTTATCTAGTTCTAACTTGCATTATTTTCGTAATTATTATGTGACGTTGTTCCTCATTTTCCATTATTTATGTATTAACTCTTACTGCCATGCCATATCCGGCAGGTATAGCCATAACTGCCACGGTCATTTTTGCCATTTTAGTAAAATTTTTATAAGCACATTATTTATTAATATTTTATCCTGATTTTTTCATATCTTGTAGCAATAATTACAGTTTCGTATATAATGTGAAGATTTTGAGTATTTCACATATATTATTTAAATTACAAATTAGGATTTTTAGTTTAGATTTTTAAAAATAAATAATTTTTAACATTAAGGAAGATAATTACATTTAATACTTGCTCTAATAGTTATTACAAAATAATAAAGAAAATTTAATTATGAATTCACTGAAAAACAATCACAAAAATATTAAGAACATAATGATTTGGAATTTTTAAATACAGTGCTGCAGTTTCAAAATTACCAGCACGGCAATGAAACATGGACAACTGATCTGCATCTTCAACAACTTTCTCTGTTTGAGTACAGGTTTGTAAAAATGAGTTTGTTAAAACATGATGCATATACTTAGGTTTTTGCGACTGAATTCCAGTACTTACTGAGCATTTTATATTAACTGAGTTTGCGTTATAGAGGTTGAACTGTAGTTTCGATTCTTTCTTAGAAATTTTGGTACTTATGTTACATGGGCACCACCACCGCAGCGCCTATCTAGGGGCAAGATATGGAACTATAAGGTGCTGAATGTGGCGAGATTTGGAATTGTCGCGTACTCCATTGGAACTCAGCTGGGCCAGGGAAGGAAAATTAGAATAGGAAGGAACATTTTACTCTGCCTAAAATGGTTAGGAAGTTGGTCCTAGTGTTTTTGGTTCCTCACATTCACAGAGTTGAGGCGCATCTTCATTCAAAGAAAAAAAGGAATGTGCCACAATAACCCAGTGGGGTTGAGTAAAAGTTTCGTTTGTTCAAATTTCCCTTGCCTGGCCCAGCCGAGTTCCAATGGAGTACTGCTCCACATAATTCCAAATCTTGCCACATTCAGCACCTTATAGTTCTGTACCAAAAATTTAAATACATTCACAGTTTTCTTTGGTAAAACTTGAATTTTCAAAATCTCTAAGGAGTAGTCATCTTAAGCTTTTGTTGTAAAATGCACTAATCTTGAGGAAAAGAGTACAACTTTTATTCACTTAGCCGAATGTCATAGGTTTATGCAGCCACTTGATTCTAAGATCTAGTTATATAATGGAAAATGGTCCATTACAAATGCTCGTCCAATTTTTACCTAGATAATTTTAGTAAAAAGGTTTATCAAATGCAACAAAATTCCTGTAAAATAGCCAATTTCATTAACTATTTTCTACTGTACCTATCCTCGAGTCTTTCTTGACCCTACTTAAAAGTTTCAGCAGGTTAAGTTACTCTATGCTTGCCAACCAATAATTTGATTCTAACAGGATTACATGAAACTTAATTCCTCGTAAAACTGTAGGATTTAAGGATTTGCTTCATACAAATTGCAATAGACCAGGTTTATATTGTTCAACTTTAATAGACATTTAATGTCAAACATTCTCACTAATTAAATAAGTCAAATCAATGGTATCACTCTACAAGGAACACATCCACTTGTTTTCACTCAAAATTAGTACCAACCACTTTACGGGCCACACAATGGCCAACCAGGTAAATACTGAACAATGAACAGGAATGTCAATGAAAATAATGTAGATGAAATTTGAATACAAGTCCAAATGCAAATTAAAATAACCCACTAGTCCACTTCTTCCATTCGGGAAGCATCTTCGGCATCACCTTCCAAAGGAGGCATCTCCTCATCCTTTTTCTCTTCAGTAGAACCAGTGGCCATCTCCTCTTCAGCATCATCTTCATCGATTCCAAGACCCAACTTGATCATACGGTGAATCCTAGCAGCATGAACCTAATAACAGAGATTTCATATTTATTGATCCAAACAGCATTAAATGTTGAAAAGGACGTTATTGAAAAATAAAAATATTTTAAAAATCAAATTACAATGAATAAACGAGAAATAAAAAAGCTACTGCACAATATAAAGGAAATTAAAAATCATCATCAAGAACTCTGCCACAATATAAATACTCAATTAGTAATTCTTTTAATTTTAGATGCCTTCATAAGTTAGTACTCGAAAATATTATTGGAGATTGCAGTCTTAATTAGAGATAAGGGAATTCAAATTACCTGTGGGTCCTCAAGGGAGAATCCTGATGCCAAAAGAGCAGTCTCAAAGAGAAGCATGACCAAATCTTTCACAGCCTTGTCATGCTTATCTGCCTCGGCCTTCTTCCGGAGAGATTCAATAATTGCATGATCAGGATTGACTTCCAAGTGCTTCTTAGCAGCCATATAGCCTAAAGTAGAGGCATCTCGCAGCGCCTGTGCCTTCATGATGCGTTCCATATTTGCAGTCCACCCATACTGGGAAGTGACAATACAGCAAGGGGAAGCAACAAGCCTGTTTGACACCACCACCTTCTCAACCTTCTTGTCAAGGATATCTTTCATTGCCTTGCAAAGAGGTTCCAACCTATTCCTGTCTTCCTCGCGCTTTTTCTTCTCTTCCTCATCTTCTGGAAGCTCGAGACCTTCCTTGGTAACAGACACCAAAGTCTTACCTGCAAGATAAAAAACGGTCGCATTAGCAAATGGTAAATTCTATTCTAGCGGGGGGGATATAAAAGCAGTTAGAATAAATTTGGTAGCTTATAACTGCAAAAATTACCATCGTATTCCTTAAGCTGCTGAACGACGTATTCATCAATGGGCTCAGTCATATAGACAACCTCAAATCCACGTTTCTTGACCCTCTCAACGAAGGCGGAGTTGGCTACCTGCTCCCGGCTCTCTCCAGTGATGTAGTAAATGGACTGTTGACCTTCCTTCATGCGAGCAACATAGTCCTTCAGAGAGCAGGCCTCTTCTCCGGAAGCAGAGGTGTGGTATCGGAGAAGTTCGGACAATTTCTTCCTGTTCTGGCTGTCCTCGTGAATGCCCAATTTCAAGTTCTTTCCAAATTGTTCATAGCATTTACGGTAGTTCTCTTTGTCCTCGGCAATTTCTTCAAACAACTCCAAGCACTTCTTCACCAAGTTTTTGCGAATGACCTGCCATAAGAAATTAGTTAACATAAGCAACAATAGCATCTTTTTTTACAGAATTTACAACGTAACATTGGTACAACGAAATTTTCGTACTAACCTTGAGGATCTTATTCTGCTGCAGCATTTCTCGGGAAATGTTGAGTGGAAGATCTTCAGAATCGACAACTCCCTTAATGAAATTCAAATACTCGGGGATAAGATCCTCGCAGTTGTCCATGATGAATACCCTCCGGACGTAAAGCTTAATGTTGTTCTTCCGTTTTTTGTTGTCGAAAAGATCAAACGGCGCCCGACGAGGGACAAAGAGTAGCGCCCTGAATTCCAGTTGTCCTTCAACAGAGAAGTGCTTCACAGCCAAATGATCCTCCCAATCGTTAGTGAGAGATTTATAGAATTCTCCGTATTCTTCCTGGCTAATGTCATCCGGATTGCGGGTCCAAATAGGTTTGGTTTTATTTAATTCCTCGTCTTCTGTGTATTTTTCCTTTACAGTTTTCTTCTTCTTGACCTTTTTATCCCCTCCTTCCTCTTCCTCATCCTCAACATCTTCAATTTTTGGTTTCTTGTCCTCTTCCTTGGCTTCCTTGCCTTCCTCTTCTTCCTCTTTCTTTTCCTCTTCCTCATCATCTGAGACTTCCTTGTCGCGCTCCTTCTCCACCATCAACTTGATTGGGTAACCAATAAATTGAGAATGTTTCTTGACAACCTCCTTGACTTTCCTCTCCTCCAAGAAATCGGCCTGGTCTTCCTTGATATAGAGGATGATTTTTGTTCCACGACCAAGTGGCTCTCCCGCGTCGGGGCGCACAGTGAATGAACCACCAGCAGAAGATTCCCATGTGTATTGCTCGTCATCATTGTGTTTAGATGTCACCACAACTCTTCAAAGAGAAAATCGAAATTAGCAAAATAAATTTACGGAAAATATATAATAGAAACAATTTGAGATGGTAAATTATACCAACCTATCTGCAACAAGGTAAGCGGAGTAGAAACCCACACCAAACTGTCCAATCATGGAAATATCAGCTCCTGCTTGCAAAGCTTCCATGAAAGCTTTCGTCCCCGACTTGGCGATAGTTCCCAAGTTGTTCACCAAATCTGCCTTCGTCATGCCAATTCCACTGTAATGAAATTACACAATGTAAATATTTGGGCATAAGTTAATTTAGTAATATAGAAGTCGTTCGAGCTGTAGCTTACGTATCGATAATGGTGAGAGTTCTGTCATTCTTGTTGGGAATAATTTTAATGAAGAGATCTTTCCCGCTCTCGAGTTTCGATGGTTCCGTGAGGCTCTCATAACGAATTTTGTCCAAGGCCTGTATACATGTAAAGAAAATAATAATCAATAACTGCTCGTTAAAATTTCGCTATCTCACTACTCGCACAGTGAAGAGTATACTTACATCAGATGAGTTCGAAATCAATTCTCGCAGAAAGATTTCTTTGTTGGAATAGAATGTATTGATGATAAGAGACATAAGCTGAGCAATCTCAGCTTGAAATGCAAACGTCTCCACCTCCGCATCGGACTGCATTTGCACGTCCTCCGGCATCTTTCTATAGTAATTTTACTGCGATTAGATAGATGTTTAGCAGAATCTCCCTTCCTAGGACACTTTCTCAACGCAAGCGTCGATTCAGAAATGACGCCGGCGGAGCTCCCGCTCGAGTATTATAGCCTCTATCTGGGATCTTTCTCGAATTCGGAAGTCGGTCTACACATCCGGTTTAAGCTCCGCCCACAACCGAGAACCGTCGAGAAAGTTCTTTCAGTTGAAATGTTATGTTATTAAATAAATTTTAAAGATAGCAAGAAATATATAAACACTACATTTACACTTTTTAGTAAATATTTTAAACATTTCATTTGCCAAACTTTACAAAAATTTTCAGATAACTTTTATTTTGACATTCAATTCTGCACGAAAGATAGTATTTTCACTTGTATATTATAAACTTCCGGTGCTGACTTTGTACTTCGAGAACATTCGAGAAGTTTCCAGAATAGCAGACGACTATGGATTTTGAATCCATGTGCTTCTTAACATTGTTGCCACATTGTTTAAAATTTATTTATCCTTTATTTCCGTAGTTGAAGACCAAAATATATGAATAAATACACTAATATACAGTAATGAGAAATGTTTTTTTATAAAATCTAGAAAATTCGTGTTTCGCATTGATTTTTGCTGCTCCATTTCATAGGCAACGATATATTTAATTTTCGTTGTTTATACACCGTCAAAAAGTTACACGATTTGTTTCCAAAACTAAGTTTATTAATTCAACTTTGATATTTCTTTTTGAGTAAATGCTTGTATCAGAGACATCGCTTCGAAAAGAGATGATTGATATTTTAAGAAACTTTAATCTACATATCGTCATCGATCTTTTATTAAAACCAGTTTTATCCATTTGAAATGACAAACACAATTTAAGTTCATTTGTGACAAAATTAGCTCTGTGTATTTAAATTTCCCGTCATAAGTTAACGCATGCAGTCTACCTACTTTGCATATTTGAAATCAATTCATTATAAAATGAACACTTCCTTTAATATCATAAATACGTGAAAGAGTTCTAGGTTGTTTCATCGTAATTAATGCCAATACGCTTTGGTGAAACAGGTTTTTTTTATCTAATGAAAATTTGTAGTTTTAATTTAATGACTAAAAATTGTCAAGGCAGTATTTTATTTTTGATCTATTAATGACTGAAATTTGTGTGTATTATTCTTAATAAAATTCATATGAATTTATTCAGTTTCTAGAATGGCCCAGAATATTCTGCAGGAAGTGATAGCCATACAGGAATTTGTCACACTAAAAATTTTGCTCAGCATATCTACAATAATTATTACCATGAATGCAAATAATGCCATCTTTAAAATAATACCATCAGTACCGAATCTTGCTCGATCAATTTCATCATTTGTCACGTAGGTGAATCTGACTTATTAGTCCATTTACATTAATGTATTCATCTTCCATTAGGAAATTTACAAGTTTGTTCGTTAAATTGCAATCCATGATTTTTTTAATGACAAAATCGCATTGCCTAAACGAAAATCAAAGTCCTGTACTCCTTACAGAGAACTGGCGATCGATGATTAATTGATGACCGCTGTTTGCTCCACATGGTTAGGGTTGCCAGATTTCAGTTTGGAGAATATAGGACACCGGCATTTTGTTAAGGGCATGCCAACCAAAAGCCGGTTACTTCAGCAATAATAATAATACAGCTTTTTGAAAGTATAACCTGCAAGATAAGATTGATGTACCATGAAGTACAGGGATATTTCCGACGAAAAAGGACACTGCAACGAAATACGGTACAATCTCATATGTGCGAGTCGTCAGACATAATTTTATAGTTTGCATGACGAGGATTCATTTGGACTGGATGGTTAGATTTCTTTTGCAATTTTCGTTTGTATTGATTACGCCGAGAACATTTGTACACAGCATCGCTGGTAAACAGTAGTTTATTCATGTGCATGTTTCGGATTTGAAGTAGTTCTACCATTGAGAAAGTGGTAGGACATTAATTCTAAACGTAGGTTCGTTCCTCTATTAAAATAATTTACGAAGCCAGTATAATAGTATGAAATACTGAAAGGTTTGTTATTAGTTATAATATAGCCTGCATCACAAGGTACGAAAGGTTTTTTTCCAGTAGTCTATGCTGAGCTCGGAGTTAAATATAATAAAACTTGATTATAGCTCGAAGCTTGTTTATTGTCAAAGAATTTAGTTGAATAGTCGCAATTGGTCGTTGCCCACGTAATTTTAGGTGAGATTTCTTGTAATTATTTATGCAGTGCTTTAAATGTATAAGTTATTGTATTACATAATTTTTACATCAGCATGTATTTACATATATTTCCAAAAATATCCGTTGGATTGACGTAACAAAACTCGAGAAAATCCTGGAAAGGAAGGCGGTATATTTCGGTTTTTGCTAGTCTTTTCTAGAAAATTATGCATTGCTAAATGATGGCATTTGCCTACGGCACCAGTCGCAACTTAATTCTTTGGGTATACTTAATATCAATTTTCTCGAGAATTATATTGTTGAAAATTGTGTTGTGGAAGAAATGAACTACTTTGATTTGTATTAGTAATATGTGGAAAAAATATGGTCCGTATTAATCTCGGAAAATATTTGACTTACATTTATCTTGTCGAAGTCGTGTAAGTACCTACGTAGTGTATTGAAGAATACCTCGAATGAAATTTTTAATTCAAATTTACCTATAGTTTGAAAACCTTTTACTGCACGTTTAGTTTTTTATTAACATTATATATTATTTTGAGAGAATGCAGAGCATTCGTAATTGTAGGTCATTTCTCGATAATAATTGATTAATTCCATTAGGTCATGTTATGGCAATAGGACACTTCAGACCATGTTAAAAGTTTAGGTCTTAGCGTATATAAGAAGAAAGTAAGAAACATCGAATCATACGCATTACATTTAGACAATCTTATCTATAAAAAAATCATTTACATCATAATATGCTTCTATTAGTATTTTTTGAGCCTTTTTTGAAAAGAATTTGGATTTGCAGGGAATTCATCCAAAAAATTATACAAGGAATCATTATTGCTAAGTCTTTCTAGGTACATCAAGAAGTACAGAACTTCTTGTGTAATGTTCATGAATTGCATTTCTTACAGGGGCATTGTCGTAATTTCTTTTAATAAGATATCAGTGGTGTAGCAAGGTTCTTCACTTGGGGGCAAGTCACAGAGATGCATCCCACTCCCTTTGCAATTCTTCAGACAAATGTAATGTGGGGAATGTGATGGAAACCCAAGCATACTATACTAGCATTTTAATTCAGCATATATTATAACATTATTATTGTTTATAAACAGAAACGTTAATTTCTGGTCCATGAGTTTGCACCCCTTCATCCAGGGGAAACTGCTCCCCCCCCTCGCTATGCCACTGTAAGATATGCACTTTCATATATGGCCAATGCAGGTAGGATTATAATTTCATGTTGTCCAAAAAAGGGCATGCAATGCACTCGATTATTAATCCATGCCATGATTCTAAAAGCTTTTTTTGGAGACTAAAAATTTTCTTGGCAGCTGGGGATAGACTCCAAAGAATCAGACCATAGCACATGCTATGAAAATGAACATAAAAGGTTATTTGTGACATTTTCACTGATGGCACTCTTCTAAGTCTCTGGAATAGGTACAGGACTCTTGATAAGCTTTTATTTAACTCTTGAGCATGATAGTATAATCTCAGGAAATCAAAGAGAGCCTTCTAAAATCCTTTATTGTGCATACTAGATGTATGAAAGCATCCAAATGTAATTCTGAGAAAGTATTATAATAGTTTTTTGGCCATATATTGTATTAACATAGACTAAATCTCAGTTAACAGTTTTGTCTAGAAATGTTTATTGTTTAAGTCCTATTTCTAGTAATTTGCCTTCACTTTTTATTAAGAATATGTTTGAACAACAATAGAGTATTAATCTCTTTAGCCATAAAATAAAATCACCATTTCTACAAAATTAAACTTTATTAATGGAAATGTCTAAATAATACATATAACATGTAGAAAAACTTCTTTAATAGATAACATTTTCATTTAATAGATAACATTTTCATTTAACAGATCTTGGTATAACAAAATTCCAGACAATATAGGGAGTAATTAATCAGCATCTGAGAAAATGAGTTCAACTGCAAATCCCTTTTGAAATACTTTCCAAGTTTTTGATTTATGAGGATTGTCCAGTTCTTCTCTCATGAGATACAACCTGAAATGTAGGTAATTTCTCCTAGTTTATAAGTGCTTTTAATAGTAATATTTTCCATGAGATTCAATAGATTATAATTTCTTAAAGTCATTCTATCAACAATCACATTTAATTGAGGCATCAAAAGGATTTGTATGCAACAAGCATTAATATTTTCCTTTTCATTTATTATAATATTAAATCTTATTGCAAAATATTTTAATATGTTTTTTTACTGAGTCTCAGCCTATAATTTAAGTCTGATAAAGGCAGTTACTATTTAGTGAATTCCCTAAAATTTGCAACTTAACAAATAGAATATATACTAATGCAATCCATTAGTTGTCTTTACAATCTCATAATTACAAGAAAAATCCAACTACTTGCCTGTTATTTTCAATGAATGATGTATGAAACCACAGGTAAAATGGCACTTTTTCATATCCTTTTGGGACTTGTTTCTAGAGAAAAGCATGTGATTTTTAAGAAAAGCATGTTAATATCTTTTGACCAAATAATACAAAATGAATGGGATTATTACAATTTTCATTATTTACCGTATTTCCTTGATTCTAAGATATCATTAATTGTAAGATGCACCCTTGATTTAGTATAGCTTTTCGAAAAAAATTATACTACTGATTGAATCAAATGTAAGATGTACTCTGATTTCCAATACATTAAAAAGTAGAAAAGTGCATCTTAGAATCAAGAAAATATGGTAATTAACCAGAAGTGTTAGCAATGAAATAACTTGGAACATGTAGTAAGTTTTGCTTATAAATGTGCACCATGAGTTACACGGCAAATGTCTAAGCGATCCTGAAAATTCTCCCAAGTGCGCTGTAGCATTGCCGCATTGACTCGCCCAGCTCCATCTGAGATTTGGCCTTGTAGCTCTTCCAAGGATTGGCATTGGTGGTGTATAGCTGTAATCTTTGACGAAACCCCAGAAAAAGAAGTCGCTATGTGAGATCGTGGTGTCCAAGTTCCCCCCACGCCCTATCCAACTTCCAGGCAGCTGTTCATCCAGAAATTTTCTCACAGCCAAGTGATAATGTGGCCTTTATTCACAAAGTCATCATACCAATGTCTGATTGACTTCTTGTCAGATGGATCAACACCAAATGTTGTTCGGAACTGATGCTGAACTCTAGTCACAGATTTTGATTCATGAGACCACAAACAACACCACTTTCTTATGCTGAGATGCCATTTTACAGTAGGGACAGTGACAGCGCCAGTGGCGGGTCCAGGAGAGGGCGATTGGGGCAATCACCCCCTCCCCCCCTTAGAGCTAAAGCAGAACTGAAAAAATATTACCGTTACATTTATGAATCGACCCAGTAAAACTTGTAAATTGTAATTTTATGATAATTTTATTTAATTTAATTGTTTTGTATAAAATGAAAAAGAATTTATGTGAATAACTTTTCAATTACTGTGAAAACATGTATGTAATTGGTAGATTGTCCTCCCCACCAAAAGACATTTTCTGGATCCGCCGCTGGACCGCTGCAGCAGCCAGAAGCAAACTGCCACATATCTCCAGGAAACTTGAAGTGTTTCTCTACATGTTCCAAGTTATTTCATTGTTGTGTTTTGGTTAATTAAATAATGAAAATTGTAATTGTCCCATACATTTTGGTGCACCCTGTATGTAGACATTTATACTGTTCATCTGAATGCATAATTGAAATAATATTCAAGCATCATAAAAACTACTTAAACGTATGGGAAACTATATATGCCAATAAAAGGAGGAGATAGCTCAGTAAAAATATTATTTCAGAGTGAATCATAAATTATGCAAAGTAGTAAAGCTTGCATGCTCTAAGGTGGCAGGCTGAGACGCGTGAGAGAGGAAGGAGAAACTTTAAGGGAGAACCGATGTCAGAGCCTATGTGTAGTAATGCAATTTTGGTTCCCGAGAGTCCAAGTTCGCACATCAAATGCCCACACCTAAACATTACCTCCCCTATAGGCAGTCCTGCCTCAAGGATGGACTTGTCCTACTGTAAATGTGCCTAATGTGCACTGCCACGTTAGAGCATTTTTACTATAACTAATACAGTTGGGTATGTGGATAGGGAAAGACTAGAAGAGGTTTATAATTGTATGTGATTAAGTATTACTCTAAGAGTGTAAAAAATGAACTAAAAGAGCAAAGGAGGTTTCTGAAAAAGCAAGAATTGATGACAGAATCTAGATAAGGATATTACAAAGAGGCCAAAAAAAATTTGATAAGGAGTGGAGCAACATATGAGAATAAGGAAAGGATATGTGAGAAGATTAGAAGTCTTTGAGATGTGGGTTTGGCATAGAGCAGGGGTCGTCAAGCTCTATGGCCCACAAAACTGACGAAAAAGTGATTTGTAAAATTTAACTCAAAATTTCATATTTGTTAATTGAAATTATTCTCTTGAATATTGAGATATAAATGATAAAAAAATATAGAGGTGACTTCACTGATATGATGCAACAGAATCTGATTTAAGATCTCATATGGCCCGCTAAAGCATTTGCAATTTCCAATGCAGCTCACGATGTAGGAAAGTTTGTCAACCCCTGGACTAGAGGAAATTATTGGATTGATAGCAAAACAAACGAAGTATTAAATACAGCAGAAGGAAGAACCTTAAGTAAAGAAATAAGGCAGAAATGGATGGGACAAATTTTGAAAGGTAACAAGCTGATAAAGTCAGAGAAGGTAGGACAATAGGAAGAATTTTGGATAAAAAGAATGAGATAGCTATGAGACGACGAAGAGAAGGACTATAGATGCAAAAGATTGGGTGGGTTGAGCCTGGAACACTTGCACATACATTCTATGTAAGAGTACTTACCATATTTATCCAAGTACCATCAGGGTTCGTGTCTTATTCGAGGATTTCATAGCAGAGAAAATCATGCTGTATGATACGGTACTAAATACGACAATGCGGATGAAGATGTATTTTTCATTAAATTAAATTATTACTGAATGCATTGAACTATTTTATCTACTTTTTATTGTGTATTTTTTATTTTAGTTACAATAAACCTTGACTATACACACGTGAACCATGCCTTCCGGCCTGCTGCAGACACCTCGACACTACGTGCTTTGCATTCAGCCTCGCTAGTTTCAATAAAGATTACGTCATTGAGTATTTGTTGTTGTCATGTATTTTAATACAAATGCATTAAGAATAATTGTGATAATTTACGATATAATCATTTATAATTTCAAACTGTGATTGAATAATCAGTCAAGTTACTATGACATCAAGTTATGCAAAATAGAACAACGCTACGTATATGTGCGTGGAATAATTACACTTCATATTATATCTTAAATACAAGTTCTGTGCCTTATAAGGGAGGATTTTTTACCATGAGAACATATCTTGTATTATATAATGGAAGCTAATAGGATATTATGGCTCAATTTATAAAATTTTGATTTATGAAATGTTTTTCAAGAACATAACCCTTTCATAAGTCGGAGTCTCCCTGTACATCGCAACAATATGGGCAACTGCTGAGAGAGGAATATATAATGCAAAAAGATACATGCAATAATATTATCTCTTATATTTGTGCTCATTAAATTGAAAATTTAATGATACTTGTTTTTTTTTCTAATTTGCCTTCCCAAAAATTGGGCGTGGGTGGTATTTGGATAAATACGGTATATTAGTAAACTTTATAATGAAGGATGAAAAATGTTAATGAGATTCTCACTAAATAATTTGATTACAGGTAGTTCCCACTTAACACACGAGATATATTCCTAAAAAGTGTCGTGTTAAGCAAATTCGTGCTAAGAGAATACAAAAATCTCATAAAAACCAAATAAAATGTGGGAGATATGTGTTCGAGCAAGAGAGATCATTGTATCACAGTGGATATATAAATTTATATTTATACATAAATCGCTTCACTTTAAATAATGAGCTAAGAAATCCGGTCACATTAATATGAACTATGACTGACTGTAATACTATTTTTAACAAACTTTCCAAGTAGGTAGAACATTGAAATTTGGTAGGAATGTTTGATTCTTATATTCAAAGCTATTTATTAAAAAATCCTCAAAAAAGACCCTGGTTCGACTACAGTAGATAATTTCTATTTTTCATAAGATAACATGTGAAAATCAATTTTTCGACTTACAGGCTTTTACTATTTTGCAAATTAAAATTAGAAATAATTGACCTACGATCTTCGGACCTGGACAGTTTTAAAGAAAAATAAATAACGTTTCTTATTCTTATTGTCACATTTTGCTTACGATTCGAAATTGCTCAAGTTATACGTTTAAAACATATTTATTGGAAAATTTTAAGCTTTTTAACGATATGTTGTCTTGCTGACCATGTCATTGTTAAAGCTCGAGATTGTATTGTTGTCTCAATCCTTATACTACATACGTAAGGAGAGAAGAAAAAAAGGAGACAAAGAAGGAAGGAAAGGAAGAGATAGATAGATAATGTTCTTTATTAGGGCAAGATTAAGAACAGGAAGTCTATTTTTCCAGAGAAGGAGAGGGAGGGAGAGATAGGGATAGAGAGAGATAAAGGAAGAGAGAGGGAGGGAGACAGAAGGAGGGAGAGATAGGTAATGATCTTTTTTAGGGTGAGATTGAGACTAGGAAGTCTATTTATCCAGAGAGGGAGAGATGGAAGAAGAATGGGAGTGAGGAGGATGGGAGAAAGGAAGAGAGAAAAGGAGGAAGAATGGGAAGTGCCATAACTTTAATGCTTAATCCACGCATACCCGTCATATTTGACAGGCAATTACCACAACTTGAACCGTGAAAGTGACGAAAAACATGAAGTATAATTCATGAAAGTTGATTTTCCCTCCATGGGGGCAGCAGTGTCTTGTCACTTATTTCATGTTAGTCTAGTGTTCCCTCATTTGTGTTTTCTCTTTGAATGAAATGCAAAAAGTTTGAATCAGTTTCTCTTTTTCCAACATCGCAACTTTAACCACAAAAGTGACAAAAAACATGAAGTAGAATTTGGGAAAGATGAGCTCTGCCTGTGAGTCATTCCTGGAAACTATCGAATCTAAAAAGCTTAGTCCTTTTCCATTGGCGACTTTAGGGCAATAAAACAACTCAAGGATCACTTCCTCAGGTTTTGGTCTTGCTATTTGATATTCGTCATGATCATGATATGTCGTAGGTTTTCAGACTGTTTTTGGATTTACATTACAACTACCAGCATGCTTTTTTTCACAAAAGGCATTACAATCAGAATTTGTCTTCCAAAGCTTATTTCGCGTGTTTTAGTCTAGCGGTCCCTCATTTGTGTACAGTTTCTCTTTTTCGTCTTTCACTCTTTCGTGGTAAATGTCACAAAAAATGGCTACATGAAGTTCTACTTCGACTTTAGACTGCAAATTATATATTATCTAGTATTTTATGAATAAATATAAATTGATACACATATTGCCTTGATGGCAACATTTTGTTGCCACTCATGTAAAACCGAGAATTCTCCATGTAAAGTGAACAGGTTCCCCAAATGGTAAATCGTGGTAAAGCGAATTTCGTGTTAAGCAGGAACTAGCTGTACTAATAAAATTTATTGTAATATCATTCTAGTGCCAGTGAATGAATTAGAATAATTTGCTTTCCTTACATTTATGGTTTTAGAAATACTTACAGAAGAGCACTTAAATAATAACCGGACATCATCGCTCAAGACAGGACAGTTGAGGAGAGAAACTTCTAATATGTCATTCTGAAAATCATAATTGACCTACAAGTAAATGGAGAAAAAAACACCTACAATTTTCCAAATTAATTTAGTTAAAATTATAGATATGGACATGAATCACTGTTGGTTGTATAACTTGAAATGATTAAGACCTACTCAAGGTTAATTGTGAGAGAATAATAACTTTCAGAGAATTTTGGATAAAAATTTCAAGAAAGCATCACTCACTTGGCAGTTTCGAAGTACACCAAAGTCAGCTGCATATACAACATTCTTTCTTCCCAAAGAGACCTCCACAGAGAAATCTGATCCATCTCCATTTCCTACTCCTGCCAGCTGATATATCTTAATTTTGCGAAGAACCAAATATCTCTTAGGAGGTATGTTACCTCCCCAGTTTTTTAACGTCTTCTCAAAATATCTGACATATCGGCTCTGCATTCAAGAGAACAAGAAAACAACAACAACTATAATCACAAAAATTAAAAAACAAAGAATTCTATTCTTTGAAATGCCTATTATTAAATTTTTCCTTTAACTCTTCCATGGAATTGACTGAATATCATTATACCAATAAAATAACTTTCACATTGATGAGCATAATATTTAATCAAAGCAGATTTGGATTTTTACCAACCTGACTTGGAGTCTCCACTCCTTGAAAGATGTTACCCACTTCCAGGTCAGTTCTCCTGTCTCCAAAGTAAGTCAAACAGTCATCTGCAGAGGGCAGAAGCCCGGCAGAAATGAGCCAAATACATACCATAGTACCAGTTCGCCCTTTGCCACCTTTGCAGTGAACGGCTATTACATTGGAAGAGTCCTGGTCAAGCCAGTTTTTTACACTTTGTCTGAATTCTAGCATCTGCCTGTATTTGTCATAAAGGTAATCGTTATTTTCCATTTCATAATCGCTAAATTTCATATGAAGTCTCAAGATGTAAAAATATTAGTTTATTATTTTAATACAATGGCATCTATTAGGACTATTATTTCATTTAGACCAGCAGTTTCCAACCTTCTTTGGTTCATGTATGAAGTCATTCCCTTCACGTTTTTGGAAATTTTTACAATGCTCTAGGATAATTTTGCATAGCATTAGAGAACCTTTAGGATGACCCCACTGACACTGGTTGGGAACTGTACATTTAGGATTAACTTTGAGTAATTATGGAAGATACTAGATAGATACTACATAAAGTTAATCAGAATAAGATGGCTTAATATAGCAGTCATCAATATTGATTAATTATATAACAAAATTCCTACAAAATATTTTCCAGTAAAATTAATATACAAATTAAAATATAATTAAAGCAACTTCATATTTAAAAGTGGAGAAGATTTCTGGCCCATAACCCTTAGAAATGTAGTATATTATTTAAGATAATAAAGAAAAAAATTGATAGTATTGGAAATCTTAATACCATATTAACATACTTTGTACTTGCAACTTATTTTGAAGAGACTAGAAATATTATAAGATTTCACTAGCCTGTTTATGGTTATAAGACTATGTATTCAGTTGATTACCAACATGGTGAATAATTTTGCTCAATTTTAAAATTTTATATATGGAATAGTTGCTTACGCTACAGTGGGAACATTATGGTCATCTATGTGGTATCTCTCTACTTGGCCATGAAAAAAAACAGCATCATATGCTCGCTCACTGCAGAGATTATAAACTTTATAATGGTCTCCATGTTTTGAATCAAGAAACCTTGCCACTTCCTATATAATGAGAGGAAAAATGAATCATTGCAGTACATAATTGCAAGCATACACAAATGGAGCTTTTAAAATAATATTCATAACAAAGTAAAAAACCAAAGTAAATCACATTACTAAAAAGTAATAACGCCAAAAATAAATAAAGAAATTATATAATAATTTCAGTCATTAAAAATTAAACTATCGGGATGATGTACTAGGACAAAAAATACCATTGAGAAGCTTAAGTAATAATCTATTTGTGGTTCAATTTTTATCTTAATTTTAATTGAGATTTCTCAGTTTTTATACCAATTAAAGTTCATTAAGTAAAAAATTTCAATGAAAGATTAAGGTATTATTTCCGTATTCAACTTTTAATATATATGTAAAAAGTAAGTCTCTTAAATGCTAATATTAAAGATGTTTTATTTGAGCGAGGTTTTTTGTGCCACATCTCTCTTTGCTGTATCATCTCAAAAAATATACAAAACTCTGTTGTTTCTTAAATTATTCTTTAGAAAAAATTGTAAAATTTAAGATATATACTTTGTGATTGGGTTATTAATTTCTGAATAAGTCACTTCTAATTTTTAACAATGCAATGAAATTGTAAACACAGTAATAAGGGGGTATAATGTTACATTGTTGTAGTTAATGTTTTAGGCATCAAATTGTGGAATTTCTTCATATTGTAGAAATAAAAAGACTTCATTGGTAATTCCGCATAAACTTTTATTTATATCCAACCTAGGTTTCATTGCAATGCAACATCATCAGGTTGAAATCTAGGTTGAATATAAATAAAATTTTATGTGGAATTCAGTGGCGGCTCGTGTATAGGCACTGCGGAACTGCAGCACCCCCTATTTCCACTTGATATTATCGATAACATTTTATACGAGTCCTTTTTTCTTTAATTCTTTCTTTATTTTTGTAGTACAATATATATATTCCTTAAGCTTAATGTCAGTACTTCAGTAGCCATCCCCCAGTTTATGAAAAAGATACAAAAATATTTGTATGGAACTGTGTGCTTCACAGTGCCAGCAACGTGGTGTTTGACTGTTGTGCGCATGCGCACATAGGAGGGGGGTGGGGAGGAAGGCGGGACTGCCAGGTAGAGAGAGCACTGTTGCTCTCGCAGTGCCGGCTCTGGCGTGATGGTGGAAGTTTTTTTTTACTCAGCGTGTGTTGTGCTTAAAAACCGTGTACCATATTCTTGAATGCGATAAAGTGTAGAAGAGTGTAGAATTAGATTATTATTCTGCTTCCAGCTATTCTATTTGATTCATTTTTTTTCGGTTCTTTTATGGATTTCATTTTTAAATGAATAGATCAAGCTTGAACTGTAACAATTTAAGTTAAAGTAAGTAAAAAATGTTTGGTTTTTTTTGTTAAGATTTTATCAAGTTCCTGAATAAATTTGCTTTTTATACATGTTTTTTTCCTTTTACACAATTTTAAAACAAAGGCTAAAAATTTTCTGGAGCAGCACCCCCACTAATTTTAGCTACGAGCCGCCACTGGTGGAATTACATACCAAGTAAGTCTTTTTATTTCTACAATAAGTTCCATTGTTGGTCGTTCCTTCTATCTAAAGGGTAACTCAGGAATTCTTAACGAAAAATAGTACTTATAAATTATCCTAAACCTGATGTGCATTCTGTGCTTTTCATTTTGTTGTACACGACATGACTACATCTAGTTTTTTGAAGGAAATGGCATATTTGCTATAAAAGTAGTGCCTGCAACTCTATTTTAAACTAAATATAAGGACAATATAAAAAATCTTTTTAATGGCCACACTGCAATTTTGTATTTTGGAAAATAACACCTGTGTACTAAACAAGCACAGGCAGAATTTTATGAAAAAATTGGAGTAACATGATTTATGACAGGAGTTGATTATGGCATGAAGGTTTATAATTACTGCATTGAAAGGCAATGAAATTTTGTTTCCAACAAAAACTAAACTAAGACTGAGTAATGTCTCATTATATAAAATCTCGGTACATAATAGGAAATATGGTCCAAGTGTGGAGATTTATCTCACTTTCCCCACGAAATCAGAAAATTGTGACAAATTAATTGGTTTGGATACCTGGACCTATTGCTTCTCTACAATTTCATGATTTTTTGATCACAAAATTTTAATCAACTTTCTAGGCTGTAGTTGGCCCAACTGATACATAGCATTTGTTGAACATTTATACTTTCTATGGAATGTTGTGTGTGGGCAAAGTATGTAGTAAATGCTGATTTTCTGAATCATCAATAGCAAAACTCTTTTTAATAACCAAGGTCTAAATTTTAATAATTTTTCAAGAAAAAATGAAGATAAGCATCATATTAGCAAATATGTATAGTAAATAATTTTAAGAATTATGACATAAGGACCAAGTGAGCTTCTGTTACACTTTAATTAATGAAATGTTTGCATTCCTTACTTTTATTGGATTTCGATACATTGACATAAATCCACTGGATGGAAAACTCATGGCAATAACCCTACTAGTGACATAAGTAAGGTCAAGGTCAAAGCCATCTTTTTGGTATCGTCGCTTGTTTTGAGAAACAGCTTGTCTTAGACCTTTTTCCAGATTCTGCCTCTCCGTAAAGAGTCGAGCCATACGAACTGTTCGAACTAAACGTAGAAACAGCAACAACCTGAGGATGTTAAAGATCATTTAAATTACATTTTGCTGAGAAAAGGATTTAAGTAATTCACTCACCAGTAGAGTTGCTTAGAGATTTGAAAATGAAAATAACTATTTTATACTGTTAATTATATACCATTTTTTTGGGCTATAAGATGCACTTTTAAAAAAAGTCCCAAAATCAGCCTGCATCTTATAGACTGAAGGTAAGATTATCACTGTATTCAGCACTGGCACGAACCCACTGATCCCCAAAATGGAATAGTTGGCAGTCATTCACCACAAAATCATTGAAATATGCATTATTATTAACTAGCTGAAAGTACCTGGTGTTTTTCGGGTTTTTAAGTCAAGACAAAAAATATTGAGTAAGATTTGAGAATAAAACCAAGTTAACTTTTATTGTAATGCTTAATGGTATGCAATGTTTCTCGTCTTCCCATCTTTTGCCCAAATAAATAAATTTTCCCGCATACTTTATTGACAAATTTGTGAACTATTTTTTATCAAATAATCATAATAAACAGTCGATGGAATCACTTTTAAAATATAGTTATTTAACTCAAATTGATTTCCAGTGGAAGAAACTGCATCATATTATAAGGTCATGAATCTGAAAAACATTAAAACCTTGGGCAGGAATTGCAAGCTCTAGGGATGCAACCAGTGGAAACACTTTTGAAGATATATTCAAATTTAGCTTTACCATACGTTGTCCCATGCCAAGGCTGATTTTGTGGGTCTAATTTGTCACGTGAATATTTTAAAGTCAAACCTACAAAACAAAATGAGTTTGAAACCGAATTTGGTGATAAAAATGTGTTGGTATGACACGGAAAGTGTTATCATAATCTAATAATTGACTTAATTGATCCACACAAATATTAAGTTGAAGAGAAAGCAGTGTACATATAGGTATTTAAGGGAGGAAGAAGTTAAATATTATATTTTGGTTGAAATGAAAGAATTGTTATAGAAGTTTTCTTATTGTAACTTCAGTGATATCTTTCACTTTCTTTGTTCTTGAAGTCATAAATCCCTTTGGTCATTAGGTTCCTTTGCTCTTGCACTCGCCTGTCTCAGTCTTTCTTCTTCATGTCTTAAATTCTTTTGGCTAGTAGTTATTGTTGCTCCGATATTTGCCTGCCTTACTCTTTGGTCTTCAAGTCTTTTATTTCTTTGATGGACATTTTCTGCTGCTCTGGTGAGAATTATTCATTTGGAATTGATCCTATTTGAATCTGTGAAAAAAATCTTCTGCTTCTTTTAAGTATGGTTTCTTATTTGGACCATTTATTTGGTGAAAATAATAAAAATGAGATTGTTATAGAATTAAAGGGTTAATTATTCAGATACGGATATTTTTTATATTGTTTTATTGTTGGGTAACACAGCGACCGAAAAAGTATAATTCAAAACTTTTACTTAGTAAGTATGGAATCATACCTTTATTGCAATTATCCCAAAAGCACTAAATATGTTCCTTAATAGATGTTAAGCTCGCTTATATGATAACGACTTACACCAAAAAGGAACTCTACAACAAATGATAACAGAAGTATTCTTCGTGGGTAACCAAAACAATATTGTCCGAATTATAAAAGTAAATAATAAACTTGAAATATGTTACTATTGCAAAGGGAAATGGCACCCTTCCCTCTCACCAAAAATCAAAATTCTGGCTCCGAGGTGCACATCTTCATGGTCCCATTAGCAGCGGCGAACTTCTGCCTAGGCAAACTATGCAGCTGCCTAGGGTCCCAACCTCGGCGGGGGCCCCGACCAGGGGCCGAAATGGTACACATTGAGGACACAGGACACGGAAAATAATGTCAATTTTTCCGAACGAAATAGAAAATAATTGACCATAGTTAATTTTTTGACAAGTCAAGTGGCAACACTGTGTTTGTGTTCTTTGTTTGTTTTGCACTGCACCTGACTTCATTCTATAACTTGTCACTACTTGTCAGTTCGCGTTGAAAGTGTGTGTTAGAAAGTTGTATCAATTTCAATTTTGCGGCTCAAAGGTTTTATCTTCCACGCGAATTTGCTGAGGTTAGTTAAGGTTACGATACGAGTAGTGTTGGCAACGGAAGCTAAAGAATGTCACTGGAGCTATACAAGTACATCCTGGAAAAAGGCTTTTTGGACATTTATCCAAACGTGGGAATAGCGCTCCGGATGCTGTTGTTTACACCAGGGTCAAACTGTTCGGCAGAACGGTCGTTTTCAGCGCTAAAGAGAGTAAAGAATTATTTAAGATCTACCACAGAAGAGAACAGGCTTAATTCACTCTCTGTGCTGTACATAGTCAGAAATAACGCAGTCTGTGGACTATAGTGAGTTCATCCGTTCCTTTGCAGAGAAGAAAGTTCGTCGCGTGGCAATGTAATCTTGTAATTATATGTAAATGTAAAACTTATACTAATGTGTAAAAAAGTATAGTTGGTACTTGTCTATTTCATTTCTAAGTCTGCTTGTCTATTTTCTAAAGTCAAATAAAAGTAAAGTTTGTTTTTTGCTAAATTACCAAAAAGGGGGCCCCGACTCTGTTAACTGCCTAGGGGCCCTGGGTCTCTATGTCCGGGCCTGCCCATTAGCAAGTGTACCAAGTTTTAAGTCTCCAAGTTTCTTGGTTTTCGAGATATGCTGTTCATTCACACACATTGTCTTTTATTAATAGAGTTTAATAGTAAAAAATGTTAATATATACAATAAAACATTATGCAACATGAATTCTGATGACACATTTTCATTATTGCGCTTTATTATATGGCCACCCACAGTGATTACAATTTCGGTGTGTTTGTGGTGTTAGTAGCGATGTTTTCATAATGATCCCATTGAATAGCACAATTAATGACAGAGAACATTAGAATACCGATAGATGTCATAAAAATTTTATAAATATCTAGGATAAATAACAGGTGTATTGAGATCGCAATGGCTATAAGAGTGAAAATATATGCCTACACTATTAGCTATAAGTTTCAGGTTATTCAATATGCAAAAACACATGGAAACCAAGCAGGAGAACATCATTTTGGTTCACAGAAAAAATGATCCGTGAATGGAGTAAACATGAGGAAAAATTGAAGGTGACAAGAAAGGAGAAACATAGCCTCTGTAAGCTTGGTTCTAAATGGCCAAAACTAGAGCAGTAAGTAAAGAAATCGTTAGTAAAACAGAGGAAGTTGCTGTATTGCTGTATCGATCAAAATGGTTATATATGAGGTAAAAAAGTTGCAGAAGAAAAAGGACTAGTTGAGCGTCCATATTGTTATTACATATGCATTCAATGTATTAGGAATTAAAATCTCATCGCATTTAAATTTAAGGAAGTACCAAGGGTAAGGGATTTCTATATGTGCGACAGGTGTGGCGCACTCCGACTTCCTAATTAATAGAACTGCAGAGTACATGTAGGGCACATTTAGCTATACAAGTTTCGGAGCGATTATTTGTTTTAGTTGATCCCTATTTATTTTCACAAATAAGTTTCTCTAAAACATTATATTTAACTGTTATCACGCCATAATATTTTCTTTAAATGTTGCAAGATACTGACGTAATCATGGCTAGAAATGATACACGACATTGCCCTTTCTAAATGCTTTGGTGAACCAAAATATTTTTTCCTAAAAAGCTGTGGTGCATCTTATAGTGTGAAAAATATGGTAAATTGTTATTAATTTAACACTGTTAATGATGAAATTTGCAGATTGTTATACCATAAAATGTTACAAAAGAAGTTATGGCTTCAAATCTTTGTACTTACTTAAAAGGCCGAATATGACTGGACTCTATAGCAACATCTATTATAGAAATAAAAAATGTGACTGCCACCACAGCTGTATCGATGATATTATAAAATGACCTGAAGAAATCCTTCCATCTGTTGAAAAGATATATAAAATAAGTCCTCTATGTACTTAAAGCTCATATGATAAGAACAATTAGGAATTTTATTGAACAACTTAGAATTACTTGGAGAAATATTTGATTTGCACTTAAATAACATTAATATGCTAAATTACTGAATGTAAATACAAAATAAACAAATGAAAAAAATTGATAACTTTTTACTTTCTCATGTATGTAGAATAGAGAGAAAGTATTTTAACTGCAAAAAATCAACTTCAAGATTTTGATGGAAATACACATTTTAGGTGTCTCAGTCCAAAAAAGTCGTTTTCGCTATGCTGTCTGTCAGTTTTTCTGTGTGTGGCTCTCGAGCCTAAACGGTTCAACTAAATCAAATAATATGTTTGTATTTGGGCATATAATTATCCAGAATAGAAACTATGAAGAGATGAATGATATGGTTTTGTAATGCCTCTATCATTGAAAATAAGGTCAAGATACTTTATAAATAAATTGTAACATATACAACTAATTTGAGCCTCAGTTCCTTTTAAATTATGAATTGATTCTAATGAAGAATTAGGCTTTCTTAGACATAATTTATAAATTAAACAAGTTTTAAAATGTATGCATCAAAACCTAAATGATTTAAATTAAACTTACCCTAACGCATAGATCCTCAGTCCAATCTCTATAAGAAAATAGCAAGAAAATAATATATCAAGGGTGGTGAAGACAATATTTCTTATTGGAATATCTTGTCCCTTGAAGTCCCTATCTTTTAAACTACCAGCAACATCCATTGCAGCAAAAATCAAATCAATAATTATAATGACATTAGTAACAAGTCTAAATGGTAAGCCTTCAACAATTCTTCTTAGACGGCGATGTGGACTGTGAAAAATCACAAAATTTTTGGAAGATTATGAAGATGACAATAAGTATAAAACATTTATAAAATTTTCCATTTCCATGAATTTTCTTTGAATGGGTATTCATTAGAATAAATAATTATTTTTTTCCAATGAAGAAGAAATAAATTAGCAAAAATTACTTGCTAGGACATCTCCAAATATAATAATGCTAATTTTTTAAATTTAAACATATAGAAAAACTCATGAAATACACTCATATATACATATTAATTTATTATATCCTGCATAATATCCTTTCAGCATGGACATCCACTGGAACTTTTCCAGGGGGGGAGACAAGGGGATAGGCAAGATCCAACAGTCAGTTGTTTTCTCTTGACACAGGCTTGATCCAGTGGATGCCCATACCTTTCAGTTCTATCAGTTTTTCCAATTATGGAGAATTGCTAATATCTCAGCTTGATAGTAACAGGTTACTTTGTGGATCTACTTCTACAGAAATAGTTTAACTTTTTTTGTATTTTTGAAATGCTATCTAACAAGCACATTATTTAATGCAGTAATTAATTAGATGCATGAGTAGAGATACAAATCTTGCAGCATTGATTTTTACCTCATTGTTTCAGGTTGCTAGAAGCTAGTTATCTGTTTTGAAGCAAATCATTTAAGCCAAGCATTTTATCACAGAAATAACTACCCATTTTAACTATGCTGAATAACTCAAATAAAAGATTAATATTTCAAGGTTTTCATGAATAAAATTATTAAAACCATTGGAGTTATTAGTGAATTTATCAATATATTTAATGCATAGTTTATTTCATGTTATTAACTTAAATTTTTATGGGCTGGAAAATTCCCCAGATGCCAACAATTCTAATCACAGTTTCTTGTTACAAATTTATGGTGCATGTTAGATACTATTAACATATTTGGTTAAATATTTCATAGAATATTTTTTCAATATTAAAACTCTTTCTCAAGGAATACCATCTCATTTTTCTACATCTTCAATAAAGTTTGCAATTATTCTTATGTTAGGGTTTAATGTCAAACCTAAAGAATACATTACACTTATTATTAGCATCCCAATGTGAAAATGTGAGTAGAATATATATATTCCGGTCCAGTGAAATTTAAAACATAACAGCCGCTTAGCATTAGAACAAATGAATGCATCATTCTAGTCTTTTGAAACTTAACGGATCTTCCTTAGATACTTACATGTCATTTTCTTCATTCATTGTATCTCCACTCGTTAAAATGTAATCTTCCGTGTTCCAAAAAAAGAATGAAGCATTTTGTAGAGTTTCTTTACAAGTCGAAAAATCCACGGAATCTTCTCCTTTTAAGTTGTCTTGTTCATTAGTAACTGACGATTCCTCTTTCGATATTATCCTTTCTTTTTCTTCCTCCATTTTTCGATATTTAGGCATCCTGAAATGATTACTTATAATGTTATAAACACACCACGCTCGTTTAACATATTATTAACCTTAACTTAGAGTAATATTATTAACACCAACGAATTGATAAGAAAATGCTGTAGCTAATAGCCTGCAAATACCTTTCAGAACACATAAATCATTAATATTTTTACGCAATAAATGATTAATTTCACGCCTACAACTTTGTTTATTAATTTAATTTGGCTGAACTTAGTTTAAGTAACCATAAGTCACGAAATTCATGAAATTATTTATCAAAAAATTTTGTTGAATATGACCGTAATGTACCATTATTTTGATAAAAACACTAGCATAAAATACAATGAAAATTAAAACTTTTTGGTAATATGAAACAACTTTACATGGCTATGCTGTCAACAAATAACCTCTTCTTCAACGAAAAGATACTTCTTGAACTACACTATGACTATGACACACCCCCCTGGCCCTTTTGAAACTTTTTATAATTGAGTTCGCTGCCATCTACATTTAATTGTATGCATTTTTACTTCTTTTAGAAATCTTAAAAAGTATTCCTCCTTTATGATATGAATTAAATAAAACGTAATCTTATTATTTAAAAATCCTGCTAAACGGCGAATATTTTAATAAGCATTCTTCGGAATACAGTGAACATGCTTATTTCCACTAGATGGCGTTTTAATTTTTACGAATGCGGGACATTCAAATTAATAAACGTCAATAAAATAGTTTATATTTTTCTTTTATTGCAAAATATAAATTTTATTTAACATTTATTTTATATTGTAGGTTGAATTCGCCAACACGGTACATAAAGAAAGTTATTATGGCAGCCTATTTTGGTTAGGTCATGTTGGAGAATACAAATAATGGGTTCTCGTGATCTCCTATTGGATTATGTCCGAGTAATAAGATAGTGAATTCATACAGTCTGAAATGTATTCCCTATAAAAATATAAATATTAAAATATTCTTACCAAAGCTACATTTGTATGATTTGTTATATTGCGGTGAATCCTACCGTCTACTTATTCAATCACGTAGATTTCATCGCACGATTTAGTTGGAATAATACCTTCGAATTGACAACTAAAGTCTTAGTCAACAGATAATGGGTTATAATTATAATGCGTGGTCTATTTCGTCATAACTCTCCCGATCCGCTACAAGCTTTGACACAAATGTCACATTTTATTAGTAAAATACCTTAGTTATTTTTGGCCAAAGGGGAGCTTCTTACCTTTCGATACAAGTAATAAATTAATTTCCACGGGTAAAATCACAGGCTGTAAAAAAAAACTTTACCTTCACGAGGGTGAATTTTTCGGAGCACGATCAAGCCGAACAACCTCGCAGAAAGGCCCCGAAAAACTTCTTGCGGCCAGAGAAAATAATTTATCACGAGTACTTGTTACGAAAGCAAAGTTAGATTATGCCCCGGTGTTTACATCGCACGGGTGACATTTTTATCATTCGCTTTCGTGTGCTTCCAAAGTTTCGACCAATGAGAGAAATTTGTATATTTAAATGCACCATAGTGCGAAATATTCCTAGGAAAAATATATTTAAAATTTTAATGTCTTCCCATTTAGTTAATTAAATAAAAATTTATTCTGAGGAGCTCTTTTGAAAGTTCGTGATCTCAAAGGTAAATTGAAAGAACAGCATACAAAGGAAAACTACTTCATACCTTTTATCTAAGAGAAAATAGGGTTAAAATACACGCGCAAAATAAAAACCATCTGAATCTTGCGTTCGTCTTTTGCTTTTAAGTAATTTTAGAATGAAAGGATTCATATATTTTCTGCAATTCCTTTGAGGAGTTTTGATAATTTTGACATTTTTTTGAAATGTTATTTTTATGTGAAACATATTCACTTGAGAATTATTGAGCTCATCTTATGCCTGAAAACGAATTAAAAAAGAAGCATTTAAATATCCAAAATAAAAAAAAACAAGTACAGTAGTCATGGGCATCTGCTGAAACTTTTTCAGGGGAAGGGGGGTGCAAGGGGTTGGGCAAGTTCCCACAGTCTGTTGTTTTCCCTTGACACAAGCCTGATCCAGAGGGGAGCAGCTTCCCCCCTTGCTCCCCCCAGTGGACGCCCATGACAGTAGTCCCTTGTCAACCACAGGGGTTACGTTCCTGACAACCAGCAATTGATAAAACTGCAGTTAGTGAGGGCCAGGGTTTATGGGAAATGGGGGGTTAGGGGGAATGATCCCTGAGAGACATACCTCACATCTTATAATGTATACTTCAGTGTTGAAAATAAGTATGCTATAACCAATCGAATCAGGCATGATTTCACGAAAGTAGGCAATATTATTCACTACACAATGTGGCATTATGTATTTACATTTAAAAAGATGGAGACATGCCTTATGAGGTCTGTCACAATTTACAAGGATTGCTTTAATTTTTCAAAGGATTTTTTTTGTATTTACAATATCCCAGTCTTTTATGTCAGTAATTTTTGACTTATCAGATGTTATTATATTACTGAAATACTTATCTTTTTTAGCATTTTTTAGCATCCGGGCCCCCCGATTTTTAGGAGCCCCCAAATGTTGAGTATAAATAATATATTTACATATTTAAACAATTTTTTGCTTTTTTATTTAATTAATTATCATTATAGTTACTTTATAATTGTTTGTAATCAGTGCCAGATTAAGCACGTTGGCTGTCATGAGGGTCATCGGTGATCTTCACCCTTCTTTTACTAAGTTGCTGTGAGGAACACATGTGTTACTCAGACCAGTGGCACCAGGCCCGTGCCTCCCCCCTCCCAAAAATAAATTTGGGCAATTCATGTTTTGAAAGAGGATTTAGGCAACCAATTTAAACAACATTCGTTGCGTTATATGCGAGAAGGAATAAATTTGAATGTAGAACATTAATTATTCGCATATTAAAATCACAGAATCATCGTAGGTGTTCGAGACATGAAACAACGTACACCTAAATAATGGAAGTTTGTTTTCCTGCCATAGATTTTTTAATACACGTCGAATCGATCAACAGATCGGCTTTTAAAGGTGCGTTTACACTATGTGAGCACGAACGAAGAATATCTTGTAAATTATGGCATTATGCCATTATGGTATAACTCTACTTCGATTCACAAAAGGAGATATCTGGCTTAAAAACGGTATAGGTGGCTTATAAACTGTATTGGTGGCTTAAACACTGCATTTGAAATTTAGATATATTGAGAGAAATGAAAAAGGCAACAATACTTTCTCTATCTACGTATATAGAGAAAGTAAAAATTCATATGAAGCAAATGATTTAGTGGAATTTTATTCGATTCTATATGCCGCAATACTTTCCAAAAATTAGCCGATTTGTCTCACAAATGATTACGATATTTGGATGCGATTACATTTTCGTGAAAAGTTCTTACGAAAGACATTCGCAAAATCTAATTTGCTGATGAACATTTTCACGATGTTTTAAGAATTTTTGTGACAAATATTGCTGTTAAAATAACTTATATCCCACAAAATCTGAAGGTTCCCAATGTTCACATTGACATTTAATTCAAAATATGTAATAGCATTGTTTTTCCAATACTACTATTTCTTATTAGTTACTGGCAGGGCTGGACTTTGCATAGGCCAGCTAGGGCCACCAATTCCAAGAGATCTGCCAGTTACAGAGGCTGCTGCTAGTACTCACATACCTGTGCTAGATAAGGACTTGTAAAAATAACAGTGATCGAGTAAATGGAATTATCATTAATTCTACCACACTTGCTCTTCACAAAATTCCAAAAGCGTTTCTTTTCTCACACATTCCTTCATGCTTATCTTACTATCCCTTCCCATATTCCGACCGAACGGTGACCGTAGGAGGAGGGAGAGGGTCTCGGGTCCCTTACTTGGGCCTTTCTCTTTTCTCTGCACGAATGGGCCAAAGAAAATGACCCCTTTAATAGTTTCCAGATGTAGGAATGTTTCCTAGTCCTTTTTGAAAGAGGGAAACTATTTGAGAGGATTAGTCTCATTTGGTTTCTCTTTGAAACAACATCAATAGTTCAAGTTCGTATGTTTCGTTTAGACTGAACACTGGATAATTCGTTTGAAAATACACAAAGGTGATTAAGATATTCTTCTGAAATAATTAATTTTCATGGTTTGATCTCAACATTTTACGTTGATCACGAGTGTTTCTCTACAGACGAAGGGAACAGCTTCGGAAGTTCTTGGTTGCCGACAAATTCTTTTTCCCGGATACTTTCCCAAAACGGCCACTTTTTACAGTACCCAATTAGCAGTATTTGGTAAGTAAAGCTAATTATTTTATGATGCGGAATTTTGTTTAATTTTCGTTGTTAATAATAATGTCCTTTAGGAGACTGAAAGCCCTTCCGTAATGTAACTGGATGATTTTGATAAAGTAATTTGAATTAAACTTATAAAAACTTTAATAAAATGTTATCGTAATTTCATTTATTAGAAGAACACATTGAAACAACACCGTTAGTAGAATTACCAGTACTCACATCAGCTTCATCTATATCCTTAACAGAAACTCGGTTTGAAAAGTCAGAATCATGAAGAACTAACTGTAGTGATATTGGTCTGTGGCCAATACCTCTGATTGATAATCAGCTGGTCTTTGTAATTGATAAAGGTCCAAACAGGGATAGTAACTTTGACTTTCCTGTGAATGAGAGTAATAGGCGTTTTTCTGTATAATTGTACACCCGGAAACTTTTAAATGGTGAATTCATCGATCGTCGTTGGCTAGTTTGTTCTTAAAAACTTGACTGCGTTTTCTGCTTCTTTTGCAAGTTGTTTTCTGATTTTAAAAACAAAATTTCAAATTCTGGATTCAAAGATTGGAAAAATCTTTCTATATTGATTATTTTTATTACATATATTACACGCCAAATTATTTTTATGATAATATGAATTTCAATTATTTATTATTCTGCCCGCGAATATGTTATTCCATATTACTGTTGAAAAATAAATACTGTAAATTTTTATTTGAAAATATAACTATTATATATTTCAAAGGTTAAAATTTGTGCATATTTTCAGTAAGCTGTGTCCAGGTGTCACGTTTCCACAGAATAGCCGTCCTTATTCATTGAAAAAAGTGTTAGTCTCATTTGGCCACTACATTTACGAGGTAAAAGTTCACTTAAAATTGTAAAATTAAAAGTTTTAAGTCATTAGCATTAATTTTTCTCATGCTAAGTATTACAATTATAAGAAATAATTTATTAAAAAAATATTTACAGGGGTAATGGATGATAAAAGAAAGTCGGGAATAGGAATGATACTCAAGTATTTGACCAAAAAACCAAAATTGTAAAACAGGATAGTCCTATCAAAATCACCCGAGACGGGTGAAAACTTGCAGACTGCATCGAATAACACTACTGGAACATTAATTAAATCAGATATCGCGGCTTACAAGAGCTTACTTATAAATGAAGATAAAGTGGATTTTATACAGAATTTGTGGAAACCAGATGATCTTTTTCCATTTCAATATATGACTGAAAAAAATGGAAAGAAAAGAAAATTTCAATTGCAATGGTTGCACAGATATGAGTGGCTTGCTTATTCAAGACTAGATATATGTTTTTGTAAATATTGTTGCTTATTCGCACCAAAAGAAATTGGTAAAAGTAAATCTCAACCTTTAGGTCAACTCGCATCAAGTGGGTACAATAATTGGAAACATGCAGTTGAAACATTTGAAGCTCATGAAAAAGTGTTATATCATTCAAATTCATTATGTTCTTATGAAAACCTATGTGATATAATGACAGGCAAAAGAATACCTATCGACAAACAGCTCGATACGATGAGAATGAAACAAGTTATTGAGAATCGGAAATGCTTGGAACCCATAATCATGACTATAATGTTATGTGGACAGCAAGGTATTGCACTACGAGGTCATGTGGATTCTGGAGAGTTTAACATTGATAAAAAGCCTGAGAAAAATGAAGGTAATTTCCGTGCAATCCTTAGAGCAAGGCTAGAAGCTGGTGACACCAATTTAAAAAATCACTTTAAACAATGCGGGCGAAACAGTACCTATTTAAGCGCCAACATCCAGAACCAAATAATAGAAATTTGTAATGATTTGATTCTGAAAAGACTTGTTAAAGAAGTAAATGATGCAAAATGTTTTGCTATTTTAGCAGATGAAACAACAGACATTTCAACAACTGAGCAATTGACATTATGCGTAAGATACGTAGATAAGGAAATTAGAGTTTGCGAGAAATTTTTACAGTTTGTTCCAGTTATCGACACTAGTGGAAAAGGTTTGGCTTCTACCATTATAGATAGTTTACTAAAATTTGGTATTGATATTTCCTACCTTCGAGGTCAGGGGTATGATGGTGCTGCTTCCATGAGTGGCAAATTTGAAGGTGTTCAGGCACATATACAACAACAGCTCCCACAGGCATTATATGTACATTGCACCTCGCATTGTTTAAATTTAGCCATTGGAAACAGTGCAAATAATCAAGATATAAGGAATTGCTTAGGAATTATTGAAAAATCATACACTTTTTTTAACACTCCAAAGCGATTAAATATATTATTTTAAAAAATTAGCGAGTGTATTCCCAATTGTAGGCATCTACGATTGATGCAGATGTGCCCAACTAGATGGATAGAGCGTCATGATTCTGTCATGGTAATGGTGGAACTTTTAGATGCAATTTACTTAGTGCTCGAAGAAATAAGTGACTGGAATGACAAAGACACTTCATCTACAGCACAGATTCTTCAGAATGCAAAATTCCAAGGAAAATTTTTGGTGTCTTTGTATAGTATACAAAAACTGTACAGTTATACGCTGCCATTAAGTAGAGTGAAGTGAAGTGAAGTGAAAACATTGACTTAATTTCCGTAATACATCTCGTTGAAGATGTAACATCTGCTCTAAAATGTATCCGAGAAAACGCTGATACAAACTTTGCAAATATTTTCAAAGAGGCAACAGAAAAAGTAGGAGATTTTGGGGTTTAAATTACAATACCGAGGATATCGAAATATCAAAAAAATAGAAATAATATTCCTACTGAATCAGCAGAAGTTTATTACAGGCGATCTATGTTTATTCCATTTTTGGATTGTCTTGTGACACAATTAGAGACGAGATTCTTGGCTCATAAAAGTATTTTAAAATCCATCATGTGCCTCCTTCCAAAAGGATGCAGTTCTACATCAGACGTAGATAGCCTATCAACTTTGGCAAAATTTTATTCCGTGGAAGTATGCGATTCAGTCTTAGAGAGTGAACTAAAGCTTTGGCAAAAACGGTACGAAAACAGGATACCCTCTACAAAAATGCATTAGAAGCATTAATGCAATGCAATCAAAATATATATCCAAACATTCATTATTTATTAAAAATATTTGCAACTCTGCCGGTATCAACTAGCACAGGAGAGAAAACATTTTCAACGTTAAGAAGAATGAAAACGTACTTGCATAATTCCATGGGACAGGAAAGACTGAATGGTTTAGCGCTCCTCAACATTTATAGGGAAATGGAATTGCTCCCCAAAGACATATTAGATGAATTACAAAAAAAAGACCGAAGATTATATATAAAATTGTAATTGTGTTACCCAATTAATTTTTATTTTATGTTTTAGTAAACAAAACCTATAAGTATTAATTTCATGATATGAAAAATCGAAAGATTTATATTCAAATTCAATGTTAATATACATATTTCTATGAGAAACTGAGAATGTTTGTTCTAAATAATAGATAAATTTGTAACCAACATTGTTTTTCATTTTATATGTTTTTATGAATGCCTATATGCAGAGGCGGATTTATGCATAGGCGCTAGCTGGGGACCTTGTGTTTTTTATGACAACTTACTTTTTTATTTGTAAATCAACGTATTTTCTTTTGGCTGTAATGGTACAAATGTTGTAATTTTTAAATTAAATAGATTTTATCCACAGGATAATTAATGTGTTATTAAAAATATGTATTTTCATACACTAAATCAATGAGTTTCATTCTAAATATACCACTGCCTATGTATATGTTTGTTTGTGAATACATGCATGTGTGTGCATGTTTACATATAAAAATGTAAACATGGAAATGAGTGTTTACCATTGTGGGCCCCCCCAAACAAAAATCCTGGGTACGCCTATGACTCAGACACAGTGGTCTTCAATCTTAAACTACTTTTGATGGCCTCTCTTTTACGCATCAATACAATGTCAGCGGCTTCTGAAAGATGCATTCTAAGTTTTTTCAGGTCTCATCATCACCACTTGATTTTATCTACTACTGCTTTTAGTTTATTAAGCATTGGAAAATATATCGTTAAAGAATGTGATTTTTCTGATGCTATTGAGAATATGGCATTGCAGAAATCTCATATGTATTATTGTAATTAAAATGTAAATTTTTGTTATTAATATATTTATATTTTTTGTTCCAAGCAATATTTTTTAATCACCTCTGAAAGTACATGTTCTCTCTAAGCTGTAACATTGATGTGTAAAAAATGGCAGATTATTTTTGACAAAAACTTGCTTGCATCCGGTCCCCCGAAAGTACTTGGCCGGCCCTGATTGTACTCGTTTTATTTTATTTTCTGGCCTATTTGATTTATATTTTGCTATAAATATACTTTGTAGGTAATTACTTTTTTATTCGTTGTAACTAGCTTAAATCCGGCTACACACATTCATTATTTGCCGAGTGTTTAACATTCGTGATCACTTGCTGAGTGAAGAGGAAATATTTTCCTCGCTACTTGCAGCTGCCTCCACACTAATCGTCCATCGCCGAATACCGAATATTCGTATCGACTTGCGGGAAAAGGTGTAAAGTTTGTAGTACTGAAATTTTGCCGATGGATTAGGACGGTGAAGACACTGTTGTCGCTGCAATTGTCGCTTTTGTTGCCATGAGCTGTGCCTATTTGCAAATGAAGATGGAAAAGAAGAAATCGCAGAAAAGAAGATGGTGGATGCAGGGGCGCACCCAGGATTTTCTCTTGGGGGGGGGGGGGCTCAACCATAACAAAATATATCCCACCGAACATATCTAATACTTTACATTTTAATTTGAGATAAAAACGTAGCGATTTTCGGATAGAGAATAGGGGGCAGTGGCGGCTCGTAGCTAAAATTAGTGGGGGTGCTGCTCCAGAAAATTTTTAGCCTTTGTTTTAAAATTGTGTAAAAGGAAAAAAACATGTATAAAAAGAAAATTTATTCAGGAACTTGATAAAATCTTAACAAAAAAAACCAAACATTTTTTACTTACTTTAACTTAAATTGTTACAGTTCAAGCTTGATCTATTCATTTAAAAATGAAATCCATTCTTCTTGTTTTAATTTGCGCAAAAAGTTCAATAATTTTCTCCTTGATCTCTGGATGACAATTGAGGAAATTTTTCTCCATTGAAAGTACTGCAAGCGCATTTAGTCTTTCCAAATTCATAGTGCTTCTTAAAAAAGTTTTTATTCTTTTCAATGTTGAAAAGCAGCGCTCTGCCTCTGTCTTAGAAACACCTTTGAAGACTGCACTGGTTTCTAAGTGATTCTTCAAATCTGAATCTAATTTAGATGCAAAATTTACTAATCCTCTAAATACCCCTGGATTTACTGAATCGTCTTTTTCATCATGTCCATGTAAGGGAGTTTCAAAGTTTCCACAAAAGTAAATGCAGTCTATCATTTTGGACAAAATTTCACGGTTCTTTTTAACTTTTATATTATGCTCATTGATTGAAAGTCTGTATGCCTCACTAAGTTTCTCCTTAATACTTACGGTTCCTAAAAGTTACAGTGAAACAACATTATCAACGTGCTTCTTTGACTTCTCATGCTTTTCAGTTTTTTCTTTCATTTTGTTTATATTTCTAAAACCATCTTTTGTCTACGGTACATCACCTCCAAACAGCAAACACGGGAAGCAAAACAGTGCATTTTTTACTTCACAGCCGCAAAGCCAACTTTTCCGTTGGTACCATTCAGAATTAAAGCTACGAATATATTTCTTGTTGTTGCTTTTGCCTGGCTGAGATATTAGAATATCAGGTGTTGAACGACCTCTTTTCTTAACTGTAACTTTCTCATGGAGAGATAGTTGTGAAAACTTAAGCTGTTGAAGTTCACTTACAGTCACAGAACTTATTTCTTGGGGATGCAAGGCCATGGTTAAAGTTTTCTGTTAAATAAAAGAACCGAAAAAAAATGAATCAAATAGAATAGCTGGAAGCAGAATAATAATCTAATTCTACACTTTATCACATTCAAGAATATGGTACACGGTTTTTAAGCACAACACATGCTGAGTAAAAAAAAACTTCCTTCCACCATCACGCCAGAGTAACAGTGCTCTCTCTACCTGGCAGTCCTGCCTTCCTCCCCACTCCCCCTCCTATGTGCGCATGCGCACAACAGTCAAACACCACGTTGCTGGCACTGTGAAGCGCACAGTTCCATACAAAGATTTTTGTATCTTTTTCATAAACTGGGGGATGGCTACTGAAGTACTGACATTAAGCTTAAGGAAATATTGTACTACAAAAATAAAGAAAGAATTAAAGAAAAAAGGACTCATTATATTAAATGTTATCGATAATATCAAGTGGAAATAGGGGGTGCTGCAGTTCCGCAGTGCCTATACACGAGCCGCCACTGATAGGGGGTATTCATTAAAGAAAAGAAATGCGATTCTATTCACTAGTAACATAAAAATAGGAAACATTCCATTTTGTGAAATAATTACTTACCAAATGCTGTAAATTCGTCGCCGTTGAAACTTCAGGAAAATAAGGATAATAACATGAAACACTCGAAACTTATGGTAACAAACGTTCCGAAATTAAGATTTCACTCCTCAAAAAAGAAAACTATCCGGAAGCAACAGGATATGGTGAGAATAACCGGTAACTTGAGATTTTATTATAAAGGTAACTTATTGTCAACTTTTATGATTTCTAACGAATTATCTTGCACTCAGAATACACAAAACAGACACACTCACTAATGCAGTTGCTTTGAGGAGAGACAATGTGAAACTGACGCTCAAAAATGCGTTCCTTTCTCAAAATGTGCTTTAACGTTCTTAGAAAAAACTTTCCTCGAATTTCCTCTGCGTCGTTCGCATATGTTCTCTCCATCTGGAAGCTATTAGGGATCCAGGGTCACTTGCCTTTACCCTTCACATGGAGGACAAAAGAAGGCTGAAATGACCACTTTCTTCAATGCGGGTTGCCTTCTTGTCACTATATCGTTGGTGTAGGGAACAACTATAATGAAGTTAGAAAAATGGATGCAAAAAAAATGAAAAGAAGTCTTAGTTCGGCAAGCTGCATAGGAAAACGGCTGAAAATTTACCGATGACTACATTTCCTTAATGATCGACACTGTGAAGAATTTCTCGAGAATATTATTAGAAATCTTACGAAAAACCAGCAGATTTACTTACAAATAGTACAGCCTTTCTGGTTAATACTAAAGCCCTAGCATGAAAATGTAAATTTTTTTGGGGGGCTAAAGCCCGTCAGCCCCCCCCCCCCCCTGGATGCGCCCCTGGGTGGATGTGATTCTACGACATACACATCGCGGCTGACGGCATTGAGTACAGGTTCGGAAGGCGTAATGCTGCCAGATCCGCATGAAATTTCTCGCAAATAGGGAACGTTCCCACGATCTAGTGGCAATGCGGAGAGACATTCGTAAATCGGCGAATAACGAATGTGTGGAGGGGTTAAAAACGCCGCGGCTTGCAGAATATTCGTCCCTTCGACTCGTGCTCTTTTACAGACTCTCGACGGGAAATAATCGTGGTTCGCCGAATGACGAACTCGTTGTTCCATCCACACAACTACACATTTGACGATTGTCGAATATTCGTGGCTCGGCATTCGGCGAATAACGAATGTGTCGAGCCATCTTCTGTGTTATTACGCACCAGCACCACGTGATTTGTTTTGGAATTGTGTCGTGAACATCGTATCCGAGATTCTCGCGAGCTTTACCCCGCAATATCTGTGTTTATCCTTGTCATCATGTTTTCTATTCGTATTTATGTAATTTTAAGTTAATTGTTTGCACCCTTAGACACTGCCTACCTCTGCCTTAAGGTAAATCTGCTATTGAACCTCATGTTTTGAGTTAATTTCAGTTAAAAAACACTTCCCCTCTGCATTATATGTGCATTGTAGCTCACACAGTTTAAACCTAGCGATTTCAGATTCTTCTAATTTACCCAATATCAGAAACTGTGTGGGAATAGTGGGTAAAATCTATAATTTTTTTCACACTCCATTGAGGCAAAATGTTTTAATAAGAAATATTGAAAAACACTGTCCTCTTTCTAGAAAACGAAAATTAGTTCAAATGTGTGGCACGAGATGGATTGAAAGACATGATTCGATACTAGTTATGGTTGAATTATTTAATGCTATACAAGCATCACTGAATGAAATGATCGAGTGGAATGTTAACGATGTTTCCGTTCAAGCTTCTCTTTTAAATGTATCGATTTCTAAAGCTGATTTCATCATTTCTTTTCTGACTATAAATAAGGTATTTGTTCTTACTAAAAGGTTGAGTGAATATTTACAAACAGTTAATATTGATTTGAAGAAGGCAATGAGCTATGCTGACTCGGTCATTGAAGGACTTGAATGTTTAAACGTTAATTCTGAATCAGTTTTCAAAGAGATTTTTGAAATGGCCATAAAGCTTCTGGAATTTGTAAGAGGTGAGGAAAAAATTAAAATTCCAAGATGTCCCACGAAGCTATCAGTGTACCGCAACAATATTCCAGCTAAATCCCCTGAGGAGTACTACAGACGGGCTGTATTCTTACCCTTTCTAAACAATGTAATAAGTCAAATAAAACAAAGACTTGAAAAACATAATAACATTTTAGCTAAATTTGGATGCTTACTGACTCAAAATTATGATGATGAAATGGAAAGTGATTTTCTCACGTTAGCAGAATTTTATTCGAACAGTGATGATCTTTTTTGCCACAATAAGGAAAGCATGCTTGGTGAACTTAAACTATGGAAACATTTTTTACGGAACAAGGAATTATTTTCTGCTATTGAAGGGTTCATTTATTGTGGCCGAGAGTTGTATCATCGTATCAAACTGCTCCTACAAATACTATGTACACTTCCCATTAGCACCTGTACCAGCGAAAGATCATTCTCTACTTTGAGGAGGCTAAAAACTTATCTAAGAAACAGCATGAAAAGTGATAGACTTAATGGTCTTGCATTATTAAATATCAACAGTTTACAGGTGTCTCCAGAAGACGTTTTGGATGAATTAAGCAAGAAACCGAGACGATTGGATTTTACCATTTGAGGTAAGAAATGTTATTTTTAATCAAGTGCAGTAAGGCCTCCAAAGGCGAACCACCTCTCAAAGTGACTCCTATTTAGTGGAACAGTTTCAAGAGTGCAATTATTTTCTCTGAGATTACTACTCTGACCTGTCCCCTCTAATCTGATCACCGTCTTCCCAGACCAGCAGATTCTAGTAGTTAACCTGACCACTGTGTCCCATTAAATGACTTTTCTGTTTTTTTTTCATTTGTAATTTTGAATATTATCAAACACAGTGAACACAGTTAATAATTGCGAGAGTATTTTTCATTTTAAAGGGTAATGTAGATTTAATATATAACAATTAAAAATTAGATTATTAGAAATCGAATGTTTTGAATATATTTTCTTCTTATGTTCCTGATTTTCAGTAAATTTAAATGACAAGGGAAAAACGATGTAAACCGCTCCTACGAATCATATTTTGTGTATTCCTCTGAAAATACTGGTATTTAAAAAAAATTAAGCGCATGACCAAGAAGATTGGATTTCGCTATTTGGGAAACAAAATAGGACTTTGAAATAAAATCAAATTGTATATTTGGTTTGTTATTTATGTTATTTTTGCTTATATTTTCGAAGTTAAAATATGGCATTGAAATATGTCTACTTCTGCTGATAACCCTGGACCTTTAGTCTATATTTCACTGTAACAATATACTCGGAAAATTTTAGATATTACACTGTAATATATTTATTCTAATTGTGTGTTTTACAGTAATAATATACTATTTAGAAAGGGAATTAATTTTTAAACGCAAGTTGTGTAAATAAAATAAATAATAAAGGGTAACCTTCAACTTTTTCTATGCCTGCCAAATAGATCGGACCCCCCCCCTAGAAAAAAGTCTGTGTGCGCCACTGGTTGACGGAACATGTGCAGTTACCTAGGTTACACTCTGTTGCCCTTTCTGTTATCATTCTCAATATTCCAATGGCATCTCTGGTTCCTTGTTCTTTTTTGAAACCACAATGATCTTCTCCAAGCATTTCTTAAACCTTTTAGTGAGCAAGGCTGTTGTGTGGAGATCTGCCATCTTAGGCAAAAAGACAAAACCCATCCAAGTTCATGACACATAAGTGCCGATTGGTTATCACACTGTTATAATGTCGCCCCTAGAAGTGCCGACTGAGACGGTCGCCACTTAAACTCACCTCACACAATGGCCCTGTTAGTGAGAATTCTTGAGATGACCTTTGACACATGCGATAGTAGGTTTATCATTCTGTGTTCTTAACAATGCATTGTCTTCAGCTTCTTCTGTAGAAGAATCATTATTAAGTTTATGAAATCTAGAGGTTACTCTAATAAATAAAAATTTTTATGTATGACGGATGAAGGTCATCAATTTGCTACAGTTCTGTGGCTGATTCATCAAATGTGGTGAGTGGCGAAGTGGTTGGACAACAGTGATAGCGCACCCTTGATTATGATGCCCCGGGCAATGGCTTTGCTTGCCAGTACCTCAGGCTGGCCCTGGCTCAGTGTACAGGCAAACCCCGATTTAGCACCAGTTTGCTTGCCACTGACATTGGCATTAAAATAAGGGTAGTGGTGCATCAAGGAATATGCTTTCTCTATATAATCATAAGCTGGAAGTCTTGTTTACAACAATATGAGGGGGTGGTACTACATAGGGGGCGCTAGATTAAAGTTTGACTGTATAAGATATAAAATTCATTTTAAAATAAAAACTGCTGCTGATGAGCTAAATCTACTGAATACATACACTCCTACAGAGGCAATCTCAGAGGTTCAGAGAGGCAAATAATTCCAATTTGCTGATCCTGTATTTTTGGAAATATATGGCTCCTCTTGAATAATCATGGGCTTATTGTTTCACTTTGGCATCTGTCTGTCTGTGCACTTGCTTAAATTGAAATTGTGACGAAACCATAAGCGATGGAGAGCTGAAAGTTGGAGATAAGATTTCTGTACTGCTGTCATTTTTTAATCTTTAGATATGAGTTTTGAAAAATATACTAGATCGGATTGGGACCCATTTAAAATTTTGATTTTTAATATCTCCGAAGGTGTAAAAGAGGGACAGTTGGAAAATTTGAGCTTACGTATCTACATTAATGCCACTTATTCTTGAAAAGTTTGAGAAAAATCCAACAAGAAAGTCGTAATTTATTTGGAACAAAATTTCTTTCACGATTTTATTAATTGCTATCAACGAAAAAAATCTTCGTAGCAACTGAAGCAAACAAGAGCTATTACAAAAGCCGAGCCCAGACTATGACGAGCACTAGCAAACGAGCACCTCGACGAACAACGAACACTGAGCAGTGTGGACGGGACAACGAACACGAGCAGCGACGAACAGACCGAACGCCTGTTTCGAGTGTTCGTGCTCAGAGCGAACGCGACCAAGAGCGCGAAAAGCATTCTCGCAAGCATCACGAACAGTTTGGACGGTTTTCGTTGACGCTCGTCGTGTTCACTGGGCTCGTCTCTCAGTTTTATTATTCACTTGGGAAGACTCTACTTTGTGGAAAAATCCACAATTGAATTAATACCTTGATACTTGTGATACTCGGTAACTTGAATGCAATTATTGTACTTCATGTTAATTCGTTCCAATTATCTCATTGTCAGTATTGTTCAGTATCAATCTTGTGCTTTACCCTTTGCTCCCTTTCTTCCCTCCCACCCCGCTCCTGGAACCTCTCGTAGCCTAGAAAATTCTTCCTCCTACTCATGAGTAGGGCATAAATTTTTCGGGTTTAAAAAAATTCCATTCGGAGGGTAAATATTGGGTTTCATTATTTTCCTTTTCATTCCGGTTAAAATCGGGTATAAATAAGTTAGAGATTCTTTGAGGTTTTAAAAAACGTCCAAACTCGGGTAATTTTCGGGTTTTATTATTCTGTAATTCGGATAAAATTATTTTTAAATAAAAATCTTGTTTAAAAATTTAGATCAACAATCAAAACTTTTTACTGTACTTTAAGTAAGTTTGAGAGTGTGATATCTTGTGTTTAACGCCTCCAGGTGGAGAGGAACACCTCGCAGGCTGCACAACGACCTTTGAAAACACCAGATATTAGTGAAATGATTTTTTTCGTAGCGTTGTCAACTAACAGAAACTCGGGCTCTTTTTTCCTTATTCCATCGAAGATCTAGCAGCGACTAGCTAAGGCGACGTCCTTGACTATTAGTTGCGCGAGCAAACCAAGGAGATTATGATTGTGTTACAAAGTAAGCTTACGAATAAATTGTTTGAAAAGAGAATAAACAGTAATCACAAACATCTCGGACTGCACTCATGTGCCTACAAGTGCCAGAATATAAATTCCAAGACCAAATATAAAAAAATGTGTTTAAAGAAAACTAATAATTTCGGGTATTTTTTGGGTTTTACCGGAACTTTAAAAAAGGCAATCGGAGGGTAAAAATCGGGTAAAACCCGAAAAATCCATACCCTACTCATAAATTGTTCAACTATCCCCTCCCCCTCCATCCTCTTCCTTATATGAGCAATCCCCGACAAAGCAACAAACTGCCCACTAATGAGATTCAGTGCTTTACTTGATGAAAACGGTCGACTAAAGTATTTATCGATACGATCACCACGTAGTCGCAGGCGTGAAGAGAGGGGGGAGCAGCGGGGATCGCTGCTTCGGGGCCAGAGGACCCTCAAGTGGCCCGAATCCGAGATTTGGGTACTAATATCTTAATGTCTGCTTTATTAGAAAATTCACCATCTATAAATAATTATTATGAATTTTAACACATACGCTGTGCCTAGATTTATTTATTATGAGATTAATGCTGTTGCAGAAAACATTTTGTTACTATTTACGTATATGTGTGTGTGCCTAACAGTCTAAACACCAGAATTCACAATAAAACGGAGCGACTTCACTCAATTTGCATTTAATTTTGTTTTTGAAAGAAAAATATTCACTATGGTGGTAAGAGAATATAAGGTTTACGTCAGCTGGCAAGACCCATAGAGAGAATTAAGTTCTTACAGCGGGGCCCGGCAACTTGTTTGTCCAGGGGTCCGTATTGGCTCTCGGCGCCCCCGACTAGGCGAACATTGCGAGCACGCAACATCACGAGAAGTTTGGACGCGACTAAATACGGATGTATGTACCTACTTATGAGTTTTGAAAACTTTACAGAGGCGGATAGGAAAACGTTCCAACTTTTAATACAGAACTGACTGCGTTATAAACTTAAATTTCATTCTGGAAGTATCAATTACCCAAAAAAGTATGTTTTTATGTAAAATATATGTTTATGTAGAATGAGAACGCACAATACAACGATAACTTAGCTATTAAACCTCTCTTATTTAAACGCTATCTCCCCGTCCCGTGGTCCCCTCCGTTATTAAACAAACGAGGCTCTATTGACGGAATGGGTGGCGATACGACCACATGAAAAAATTAAAAAAAAACGCGCTAAATTTATCCATGTTCATGGATATCACTCTACTTATTTTCTATGGCTTTGAAAGAATTTTATACACGACGATCCATTATGAAAAATTCTCTCGAACCGTAGTTTTCCTATAACTCGTCGCTAGATCCAATCCTCGAATGCCACTCGTTCGAAGGAGACGCTTTTCGGTAATTGAAAAATCATTCACAGCATGCGTCAAGGCATTCCATCACGTTTACGAGCGCTAATGATGTTCACGCGGCGTGGGATCTCTGAATCGACACAGATCGACAACTGCAGCTGAGGGCAATCGAACGCTCTAAAAATTTCGATTTGGTTGACAATTTAGACATGAATTCGGTGAAGAACAGGGATGGGCAAACTACGGCCACATGAGTCCCACGAGGGCATTTTATGCGGCCCGCGAAGCCATTATGAAAGCAAACTGTGAAATTTAATACATTTAGTTAAAAATTACGGTCGGAAAACCATTCATAATGATGTTATTACGCTTTAACTTATAATCGATTTTGGCTAACAGGATCCCTCGCAGTTTCGCGAATAGCTTCCGGCGTGAACTCGAAGTATTTGCTGCAGCTAATGTTTGCCCATCCCTGGTGTAGAAGATAGTTCCTCGAAACGTTCGCTAGAAACTATAAATATTTCTCATCTTTATGCGAGAACTTAACCTACATTCTGCAGTTGGAAGGATGCAACAGTTAAGTTTAAGTTTCCTTGAGATAAACGTACTACTCATTTCTACTCGCTACTTCTTCTTCATAATTATATTTTACAATTATCATAAAATCGGAAAAAACAGGCCCGAGTTTTACTCACGGTTTTCCTGTAGAACGGATCAGAAGTCTTGAGACTTTAAATACACATCCGTCCTTATTATAGAAACAAATCCACCTTTACAATTAAAATTCCACAATCCCGCAAGCTGAAGGGATCGAAGTTAAAGGCAACCACGAAAGCACTAAAACACGAAAATCTGCAGAACTTTTTTTCCACCGCCGGCATACCCGTTGCATAGGAACAGTTTAAGAAGTAAACGCGCCGCACATGCTACTATCGTAGGCTTATCGCAGCAGGAAAGCAAGTGTTATTTAAGAAAAAAACAAGTCGAGCTAACCGAACGCGGACCAAATACCACAGACATTTTATTTTTTTATTTCCACAAAGTATGTTGTAATTAATTTTTTTTAAATCAGCTCCGGAAATATGTTTAAAACGCATGAATTAACTAATACCTTTATCCTTTTTTGGAAATATGTTTAAAATGAAATGCATGAATTAACTAATACCTTTATCCTTTTCTGGAAATATGTTTAAAATGCAAGAATTAACTAACACCTTGATCCTTTTTTGGAAATATGTTAAAAATGCATGAATTAACTAATGCGTTTATCCTTTTTTGGAAATATGTTAAAAATGCATGAATTAACTAATACCTTTATCCTTTTTTGGAAATATGCTAAAAATGCATGAATTAACTAATACCTTTATCCTTTTTTGGAAATATGTTAAAAATGCATGAATTAACTAATACCTTGATCCTTTTTTGGAAATATGTTAAAAATGCATGAATTAACTAATACCTTTATCCTTTTTTGGTACAATTTTGTACACCATCCGATGGCAACTATTCAATTAAAGAAAAGCATTTACTATAACATTAAAATTAAAAGACAAACCGTAAAACCCTATAGTAGGCTGGCTTTTTCTCAGTAATCTCAGATAGCGAAAGGGAAAATTGAGGAGGTGTCAAATTCACAGCCAACGAAAAGTGTATGTGCGCTATTATCTGCAGAGGCGGACACAGGGCCAGGCGATCTAGGCGACCGCCTAGTGCAGGGATCGGTAACCAGAGGCTCTTGAGCCGCGTGCGGCTCTTAAAAGGCTTAAGTGCGGATCCCTAAATTACCGGAAGTTCACGTTTAATTATAAAAATGTTAAATATGAATTGAATTAAACAAAAATAAGAGCCGTCTTATTCACCTGTACTGCGGCCCCTCTCATGCTGGGTTTCATGTTGAATTGGTAAAAAGCGGCTCTCCTCTTTAATTCGGTTGCCGACCCCTGGCCTAGGGCGTAGCGCCTCTGGGGGTCTCGCGCCTTGAGTCGCTAGAGAGTTAGTGTTAACAGAGTCAGGAGCTTAGTGCGAGAGGGGAAAGAAATGTATACATTGAGTGTGAAAAGTCCCAACACGAAGAAGCGATCATACATCCCAAATGATGACGGCGATCAACGTAAACGATAATGGGTAAAAACCAGTATCAACTGACGGGTATTATTGAAAAAATAATTCTTTCTTTATCGAAGACCGTTAGCTGCGATTGATATCGACCTCAGAAGCCCACCCATTATATTTTGATATGCATGCAAATTAAGGAATCGATGGCCTATTCTCCTCCATAAAAGAATTTAACAACATGTTTCAGGAAATCGCGAGTTGAGGGCCTCGCAAACCAAATCGCTTGGGGCCTCGCACCCCTTAACATCCGCTTCTGATCACAGCCGTCCCTCCTATAACGCGAGAGATACGTTCCTGGAAAACACCGTGTAATAGGAAACCGCGCTATAGGAAATAGGGGGATAGGGACCCGACAGACTAATTTTCGATGTTAAAACTCCGAATAATGTAGCGAAACACGGTATAATATAATAGTAAATCGATATATTATTATTAAATTAATATTTTCTTGAATAAAATTGAATTAATATAATAAAACTTGGTTTCATGTAATGGTAAATGGGTATAAATTTCACGAGTGTACATACTGTAATACGATTCATTATTAAACTCGGTACTAGAATAAAGAGACAAAATGCACAATGAGAACATGATAGAAGACAAACTGTATAATAATGGAACATGTAAAAGTTACCTTTAAAGAGTGTTGACGTCGCTTAAGTGGGTCTGACGGAGATATGTTGAGGAAGGTTTTTATTGGAATGAAGGGATCCAACTAAAGCGACTCGAACAGGATTCACGTGGGAGCGCGAAATGCCAAAATTATTTAAGTCAAAAATTGGATAAATCAGTCTTCGAAAATCGCGTTAACGTGAACCCGGACCGCGTTCTATGATACTATGGTCACAGCCCCACTCTATGATATCGCGTTATATGCACTATATGCATATGTGGACCCCTTACCACACGCCCTCGTTCGCACACAAAAACACGGGTATTATGGCGTTTTCGTCAAGCCAGAAAGCAACGCGTCATTTCTGCTGCTAAAGGAAATAAATTTGACGTGACGTTGAAAACGTTTCTCACTGATACCCTCTGTTCGAGAAGTTTCTCACCACCGGCCCACCGGAGATCCTCGATAATGGGTCTAAAATTCTAATTTTACGAAGGCCAAAAAGATAATTTCGAAATATATGGCGGGCCGTATTTCAATTCAAGCAACAGTGAGCCTTAGTATTTTGTTAAAAATTAACCCTCCACAAAGGATTGCACATATTGTTAAAATCCTAACCACGGCCGGACTAAGTAAAAAGCTAATTAAGCTTCAGATTAAGGCCTCGCAATATTATGGGTCTCTTATAAAATACGGATTCCATTTAAAATTTTATAAAAATAGGTTGATAAAAGATATATGGGAAAAATAAGATTTTCTCTCTCTATTATTTAAGTAAGACAAAAAATGAAAAACTACGTAGTTTCATGCAACAATTTGTATTTTTTTGTGTAACTAGCATATTGTAGTTTGTTAGATTATTATTCTATTTTCTAACTTCACCTTAGTATAAAAGCAAATATAAAGCCTTTGTGCGTGTATATGTACAACTTTATAAAATGTTCTTTCTGTAGAAATATGTTTTAATCGCATGGGGCCTCGTACCGTTGACAATACTTAAGGCCTCAGAATACCTTAATCCGGCTCTAATCATAACTTAAACCTATTCTGTAGTTTCTAAATATTAAACATTTTTATATTATTTAATATTCTTCTATAATCCCTCTATATCTATCTCCTACGAGTTTGAGACCTCTGCTCCTGAGCAGTTTCTCATCTTTTTTGTCTCGCGTTTTATCTCTACAACGTATCAGCAAGAAATGTATAGCACTTTGCTACAGCTGGCAATAAGAATACACATTCTAAACAACTATGATTATTATATATATTTCACTAGGTTTTTTCCACCATTTATTCATTACACATATTATAATTATCACATACATAACCCGTGGCACCTAGATATGTATAGATACATTATATGCTTACGTACAGATATATGACTTAATGAGGCGAGGTTTGACGAAATTTTGTTTATCCTTTACAGGGAGTCCGCAAGTATAAAAATGGTGGAAATCAATGGTTACCAATCCGGACCTGGTGCATTATAAAGTTTGCTCGAGTATAACTTTTTACTTTTTATATTGATAAATTTCGTGGAATAGCGACTCCATCCATATGTATAATTAACTTGCTTATCTGTCGAACCTATCCCAGAAATATGTATTTATGGTTTTTGAAAGGTTACACGAGTAGAAATTATTCTGTGATAGACGAAATGTTCTATGACAACAACATCATGGTTTCATTATTCTTCAACTCTGCAGGAAGAGCTGTCACGGTAATTTGCATAGCAAGTGAAATATCTCAGAGCATGGGAAGAGGTAAGATTGAAGGGGAAGCTGAGGATGACGGCTCGAGACTGTTTGAGGCACGACTCACCGTTCGAGAAACGCTGGCATGATGGTCCCTGGGTACTTTGATTTGTCTTACGGTTGACCGGTGATCTCAGAAAGATAAGTAACATTTTTTTCATATATTCAACATGATAAAATATCAGTTAAAAAAAAGAAGTGGGTTCGAGGTTTTAGGACAGGAACTGAGGGAAATAACCGAAAGAGACGGTGAAAATACACTCGAGATAAATTTTTTGTCGCGAGGGCAGCACGAGGCGAAATGACAGTGATGACAGCTTTTGCAGATTTTGAAGGTATGTATTTCGAGAGGGAGATTCTTTATCACTCCAACATAAAACGACGGGTTAGGATAATACGCCGGAAGAAAGATAGGTAATTATTTTCGGTCTTCCGGAAATCAGATTCATCTGTTATCGAATATTGCGGTTTTCATGGATCATATTTCACACAACTTCCGCAAAGGCATACCGATTTGATTCAGAGTGAGAGGAAATGGATTGTTTGATAATTCTTTTTTGCTTCCGATGTTCCTCCAGTAAAGATAGGGTTTATGTTTGAAGAACAAAGTTTAAACAGAATAATTTGAAATTATACGCAAGGTGGTAAAAATTCGAAGACAAAATAATTGTATTGGTTATTTAAACGGCGTGCCAAAACAAATATTTTTCCAAGAAAGTAAATTCAAGAGATGTAACTCTTCCCCCATTTCTGAGGCGCATGCATGCATTAGGCGTCAAAAAATTAATTGCCTGCAAAATTCATTATGTATTAACGAGAAAAAATCTCAGGCTCTTTCCAGCTAATTTTTCTCGAAAGGTATTTTGTTTAAATTTTGCATTTTTATTTTTGCAGAATTTAAAACGGATTCGGAGACGTACTCTGCACACGGACGTTCATTTCTAACTTCATATTTGAATCAAAGATCGTACAGCTCCTTCTAGTTGAAATGATTCACTCGTTCGCGATATTGTAGTAACCTATAGTATTATTCACATAACTTCATACTGCTCCTGAATTTAAACCCTTAATCTAAATTTCAAATATAAATTTTAGCGCTGAATTTATATAAATATTCTGAACTTTGAACATTGGCGGTAACATTCTTCCGAGCCCCGGACCAAGTGAATTTTATACATACACACACGTGGGTGTGTGCGTGTAAAATGATTACATTCTCATACAATATTTGTTGCTTCTGTGCCCACAACCAAACAATATTAAAACTGCCGGAACTGTATCGTCACCGACTGAAATAAATCCATCTAGCATTAGATTAACTGCTGAGGAAAACTATTTTGAACCAGGTGCCACAAAAATAATTAAACGAAATATAACAGATCCGACCCTGCCCCTCCCTCTCTGACTCGTGCCGGTTTCCCTGTACCTGTGCCCGCCACTGATACCGAAACACAAATGAAGCCACTGTCCAGTGAGAAATGCTAGTTGAACTATGGACTGCGACACGCTCACCCTCATCTTAGTTTCCAGCGTACCACAGGAGTTCACGTATCACCAGCAAAAATTTTAAAGGAGCCTGCATAGAATTAGTAAAGACTCGAGAGCAGTAACGCTGATCATAACACCAACAAAACTGCGATAATTATGAATAATTAGAATTTTCTTTGCTTAACCTTCGTTTTACAAACGGGATTACTAACCATTCGTCTAACAGACTACCTCATACTAATATTTTTTAATAAAAGAAAAAAGAGATACACTTAAAAATTTTAGATACTTAATAATAATTCAACACTTTCTTGTGCTTTTAAACATACAATACTGTATTAAATTTTATTACAGCATTCCAAACACGTTTCCACTATGTTTTCCACAAATAGCACGCGAACATGGACTTCAGTGAAATCTTGCAATTCTCCTCTTCTTAGAAGGCCAAAATGCACATATTAAACATTTACTCAATTCGCCCTTATTCTGGCTCTCCTGAGGCAGCTCTATTTGCAGAACATTAGCGATCATCGACTTAAGAGTACGACTTAATTTTAGGATCACCAAGTAACCACCGAGTAAACCATTTGTCTGTGAGGCGACCTCAGTTGCGAAGCACAAAATCAAAGCAAATAATCCCTTGTGTAAACAGTCACACTAGAAGAACACAAGCTAAAATGAGGCTGTAAAAAATGCCAAACCTACAACTGAAAAATGGAATAAGAGTATATTTGTGTCGCCGTCGTCTGCCAGACGAATGGTTAGTAATCTAGGGTTAAGGTAGTGGCAGTACCGTGTGTCCAATAAGCTAGGTATTAGGAAAAATGTAAAATGAGTCAAGTTATATTTTTAAACATTTAAGAATCGCAAAAAGATTTAAACGATTATTTCGCCTTGTACGAAGAAAATAATGATTTCAAAAGATACGGCCACCGCAAAAGAATTTTCGGGTTATGACACAGTGGTGGATTCGAAGGAGGGGACCATCGCCGCAGGGAATTCCGCAGTTCAGAACCGCAAATAATGTCTACATGACTAGGGGAAGAAAAGGCCACAACTGGATGCGTTAGCACAGTGGTTCCCAATCTTTTTTAATATAAGGCCCCCTTCTTAACTTCAAAATTTCGCGGCCCACCACATGCTATAGGTTTTTTTTTATTATGAAAATACATAATAAAAAAAGAAATTGTTACTCAGTAGCCGTTGTAAATACTCATTTTCCACAGGTTGGGAATCACGTTTAGAAATCATAAATTGCCTAGGTTTTTTCCTGTAAATGAACTCGTTTTTTAGAACCCCTCTCCCCACAGGCGGCCGCAACATTATTTTGGATGCAGGGTGAAGTGTCGAAAAATAATGTTTTCATGAATAATAAAATTGGTCGGATCCTTCCGACACACCACTAATTGAGGTGTCCATTAATTCGCAACCACGCCATGCTCTACTCGATACCGGTTCGTCAATTTCCCTAATAGATCGCAAGGAGTGGGCCGCCTTAAAAATTCGTAGCAAAAAGCGAGCGCTTCAAACCTGCTTCGTTAAATGCAATGGTCTTTCGGCTAACCATTTCCTGTTTCGATCTAGGGTTGTTAAAAGTTCGAATCCACAACTTTTCGTGGAAGCAGTGGTTTTATTTGGCCGACTTGCCCTTTCCGTACATTTTGGGCCATGATTTTATATTGAAATCCCCTATCATAATTGATAGCGGTGCCCGTAAGGCATTTTTTTCCTTCAATTCTCGATTTTCTATGCCCTTTGTAACCTACTCCCCCTCGTATGCCGTTGGAGAAAGTTCCTCATCCAACGTGCATTTTTTCGACAAGGCTAAGGATGACTCATGTAACGGCAATCTATGTGTAGCCCCTCCCCCTTCTAAGGACGGCCGTTGCGAAATCGCTTCCCTGTTTACGCGATATCCAGACGTCATCACCCCGAACCTCTTGCTCACTACTTTAATTGAATACGAAATCGAATTGTCTGATTCTACCCCAATTCGTTCTCATCCGTATCAATTGTCTCCGCCCAAATTGGCTTCAATGAAAAATCAGGTGACTTCACTGCTAGAGAAAGGAGTGATCGAAGAATCGAATTCCCCATTTGCTAGCCCAGCATTTCTCATCCCTAAGAGAAATGGCTCAGATCGCCTTGTAATCGATTACCGCAAGATTAATAAAAGGGTTAAATATGATAATTTCTGGTACCTTCGATTGAGCTGGCCTTCGCTTACCTTGGCTCTGCCAGGTTCTTTTCGATTTTCGATCTCAATTCTGCTTTTCATCAGATTCCTTTGTCACCTCAGAGTAAACCTGTAACTGAATTTATTACCCCCTTTGGTCTTTACCAGTATAGTAGGTTACCATTTGGACTTTGTACAAGCCCACAGATATTTTCAAGATTGATCGATAAGGTTTTAGGGGACTTGAAATATAATTGTGTATTTCCTTATATCGATGACTTATGTATTTATTCTAAATCTTATGAGGAACACCTGGACCACATCGGCAAGGTACTGCAGAGACCGCCATGCAGGTCTCACTGTCCAACCAGATAAAATGAAAGTTGCTCAATCAGCTGTTCACTTCTTGGGACATCAGATAACATGTGGTACCCTGCAGATAGATCCTGAGAGGGTGAAGCCCATAACGAATTTTCCGGTGCCTACATCACTGAAACAGGTTGTCTCCTTCCTTGGGATATCAGGTTTTTATTCCAAATTTATTCCTAATTTTGCTGAATTGGCCGCTCCTCTGAATGCCTTGAGGAGAAAGAGTGCCACTTTTCAATGGACTGATTTCCATTCTGATTCCTTTATGAAACTTAAAAATGTCTTGTCCTCTCCTCCAGTTCTTCACTTGCCTAATTTTAATTCAGATTTACATCTCTTTGTGGATGCTAGCAGTATTGCTTTGGGAGCCACTCTCAATCAGCTGATTGATGGTTATTTTAAACCGGTGGCTTATGCTAGCAAAACACTCAATGCTCAAGGGTCTCGTTTGTCCACTTATGAATTGGAATGTATGGCCTGTTGCTTTGCAACTCAAAAATTTAAGCCATACCTGCAGACAAGACCGTTTCATTTGTACACTGATAATGCTGCTCTCACCTGGCTGTTTAATCACCCTAAACAATTAGGGAAAATAGGTCGTATGGTTTTAAAGCTGTCTTGTTTTCGTTTCACAATTCATCATGTTTCTGCTTCTAAAAATAGGGCTGCTGATTGCTTGTCACGGGTTAGAATTTTGGATCACCATTCTGATCCAACCCCCGTTGAAATTTCCTGTTTATTGCAACATGTTTGTCCTTCACTAATATTCGCCATCATCAGGCTTCGGACAGAGACTTGTGCAAAATAATAGAGCAAATCAGATCAGGGAAAAACATTAAGAATTATTCTTTGCAAGGCGACTTATTACGTCACCATTCCCTGGGCTCTAAGAAGCCTCGAGTTGTAATCCCTCTTGCTTTAAGAGAGATGATCTTCCAATATTTTCATTCTTCTCCTATTGGTGGTCATCTAGGCAGTGCAAAGACTTGTGATAAAATCTCCCGTGAATTTTGGTGGTTGGATATGAGAGCAGATGTTTCAAAAGGGGTTAAAAGCTGTCATGATTGTCAAATAACCAAACCCAGAAATTGTTTACCTCCTGGTCGTCATTCAGCTAAATTCTCGACTTATCCCTGGGAAAGAATATTTATTGATTTTGTTGGTCCACTGCCTAGGAGTAAATTTGGTCATGCCTATGCCTTAACGATAATTAATGGTTATAGTAAATTTGTAATTATTCAACCGGTTAGAAACTCAACAAGTAAAGCTGTTGTTGATATCCTAACCAAGCTTGTATTTTCTAAATTTGGGGTTCCCAAATATATTGTCTCAGATAACGCTTCCTCTTTCAAATCTAAATTATTTTATGACATGTGTTTTAGCCTAGGGATTAAACATATTTATACTGCCCCCTATTATCCCAGGCCCAACCATGCAGAAAGAGTTCACAGAAATTTGAAGTATGCCTTATCTGCTTTCACAGGTGATGCCCATGATAAATGGGATGCATTCCTACTCTCGCTGACTTTTGCTTTTAATTCTGCTAAACACTCTTCTACAGGTATTTCACCTGCTAAGGTATTTTTGGGTCGTGAGCTTCCACACCCATTGTCACTTCAATGGGATTTGTCAAATGAGTTGGCATCAGCTGATTGTAATTCAGCTTCAGGGCAGCAACTTTGGAATAAGGTGCTAAGTAATTTAGCCAAGTCACAACAGCATGTTGCTAGCAAACATAATGCTAGACATTCTCCACAAGCCTTTTCACCAGGTGAACAGGTTGTGTTCAGAGCTGTGCCGAAAGTTTCCAAACTTAATAAAATGTCTGCCAAAATTTCTCCTCTATGGGAAGGACCCTTCGTGGTCGACAGGATAAACACTCCTGTAACCCTGTCTTTAAGGAAGTCAGACAACCCAAATTATTTTCGAATAGCAAATGTTAGTCAAGTTAAGAAATATTTTCCTTCGGGTAGATAATAATTTGTTATTTTTTAAGATCATGTGTCAATGTTCTTTATATTATGTAATAATACTTTGGTGACCAAAGGTAACATTGGTCATTCTCTCTTACCACATACTATTGTTAATCAATTTAAGAAACTTTATGTGGGTATCTGATAACAGTTTGACATTTTTTGGCTTTGAAAAATGAATCACCCATTGTATTTTAATGTTCAGAATTAGGTACTTTGTTTTGTGAGCTTCTTTAGATAGACAAGCAAGAGAGTGTCTTTGGGTGATTGCATTTTGGGTCTTGTTTTTCATTTTCACTTGGAGGTGTTTTTTTCCTGTCCTGTTGACAAAGTCACTGATTCCTATGAATCATTACTGTTCTTTGGTAATGTTTCGGCCTAGCGCTGGTCAGAGAACGAATCCACCACATACGACGTGAGTTAGATACCAATGCTCAGAACCAGCTGGCACTACACCTACGACTAGCAGCCTCTTTGTCCCCAAGGGACTGGGACCACATTGATCAGGCCACGGCAGCACAGGAGGGCCTGGCGCTCAGAAAGAACATGGAGAGGCAAAAGAAAAAGTTCACACGTCTAGCAGGACCCCCAACGGAGGTCCCTCCACTCGACCCGGACAAAGTAGTGATCAACCTCACTGACAAAGCGTTAGATGACGCCACCAAATCCGTTCTAGCCAAGGGCCTCAATTTGGCGCCGGTCCCCAGGACCATCCCATACAAAGAAATCATTGGAGGTGTGGAGCAGGCCTTAAGGAATCTAACACCGGAGGCAGCAGAGGAAGTCAGAGGAGAAATTGCGGCCACCCTAAAGAAGGCCACCTTACCCAAATCTAACATCTCTAGGGAAGAGAGAACTGCCCTCAAAAGACTCCGAGAGGACTTAACCGTCAGAATACTACCGGCGGATAAAGGCAACGCCACTGTAATCTTGAGTGCAAAAGATTAACATCAGAAGGTATTGAGTCTGCTGCAGGACCCGGCATATAGGCGCCTACCACGTGACCCCACAGAGTCGGTAGCAAGAAAAACAGCCTCATTAATTAAGAAGTCTGGCCTGCCTCAAGAGTTACATAAATCACTCTTATCCCAAGCAGCAGTTCCACCGAGGCTATACGGCCTCCCAAAAATCCATAAGGAGGGAGTGCCACTACGACCCATAGTGAGTGCTATAGGGTCCCCCACTTATTTCTTGGCAAAATATCTTGCCAAACTGTTATCCCCCTTAACGGGGAAGGGCAAGCACCACGTGAAGAATTCCGCCGAATTTGTCAAGACCCTCTCGAACCTGAAGACCGAACCGGAGGATATCCTCGTCAGCTTCGATGTGGTGTCTCTCTTCACACGAGTTCCACTTGAGGACACCTTGGAACTACTAAAACAACATTTTGAGCCTGGCATCCTGAAGCTATTCCACCACACATTAACATCAACGTATTTCCGTTACAAGGGGGAGACGTACGAACAAACGGACGGTGTGGCCATGGGTTCCCCGCTCTCTCCAGCATTAGCCAACCTCTTTATGGAGTACTTCGAGGAAAAGGCACTCAACTCGGCACCACTACAGCCAAAATGTTTTTTCCGATACGTGGACGACACATTCGTGATTTGGCCTCACGGACCTGAGGCCCTAATGGAGTTTCAAGATCACCTAAACAGCATACATCCCAACATCCGCTTCACAATGGAGAAGGAGAAAGAGGGATCCCTTCCCTTCTTGGACATCCTGGTGAGCCGCAAACCCAATGGCACATTGGGACACAGTGTGTATCGCAAACCTACCCACACCAACCTATACTTAAATGGGATTAGCCACCACCACCCCTCCCAACGACAAGGAGTGTTGACCACTCTGATCGACCGGGCAAGAGCCATTGCTGACGAAGATAGTTTAGGGGCAGAAATCAGGAACCTACGCCTCTCGTTCCGACAGAACGGCCACGGAGAACAAGAAATCGGCAGGGCCCTGAAAAGGGCCGTTTCCGGGAAAGCGAAGAAGAAGCCGGAAGAAAAACCAGTAGCCACGGCATGTATACCCTTCCTGTCAACGATTTCTGGGAGGATCTCGAGGATTCTAGGCAGACAAGGCATCAGGGTGGCACATAAACCGCCGCCAAAAATCCAGAGCTTCCTACCGCAGAACAAGGACCAACTAGGCCTCAAAACAGCCGGAGTTTATAAAAATCCCTTGCTCGTGCGGCAAGCAGTACATCGGCCAAACGGGACGGACAATAGAAACGCGAATCAAAGAGCATTCAAGGTGCATCCGCCTAAATCAGCCAGAAAAGTCGGCAATCGCAGAGCACAGCATATCCACAGCCCATCGAATTAACTTCACGGAGGCCAAAGTAATTGCCAAGGCCAACGGTTTTTGGGATAGGCTAGTGAAAGAAGCCATTGAAATCAGAATTGAGAAAAACAACATTAACAGGGACACGGGATTCCCACTCAGCAAGGTGTGGAATCCCATACTCCCCAAAATCACGAAACGCCATAGGCCGACCCAACAGCCAATGGGGAACGAACCTCCAATACCGGAGTAGTATATATACAGGGACGAAAGAATGGTACGGCACTCAGGAGACCCCTGAAGATGGCACTTGAGGAAGGTGCCGAAACGTCGGTAGACAACCTATTCACCTGGCTGGAAACCCAGGAACTCTTCACCTCATCGATTCGCCAGGAAAGCATCTGATCTTTCTAAAATAAATTGATATCTACTTGGCCAATTGCCACAATACTGCTCGGTGCAGTCACTGTTCAGACATCATAGATGGTTCCAGACATCTATGTATGTCTCATGGCACAAAATTCACTTAATAACCTTGCCATGGAATATCCGTTGGTAATATTTACCACGGTTAGTGTACTCCAGCCCCAATTGGGCTAGGATACTTTAAAATCTTTATCTATGTACTACCGATGATTCTTATCATCGCAATCAGCCCCAGATGCAAATCTGGTAACATAAATTGATATCTACTTGGCCTATTGCTGCAATACTGCTCATCGCAGTCACATTTTCAGGCATCATAGATGGTTCCAGACGTCTATGTATATCTCATGGCACAAAATTTTTCATTAACCTTGCCACGTAATGTCCATTGGTAATATTTACCACGGCTAGTATACTCCAGCCCCAATTGGACTAGGATACTTTAAAATGTTTATCGATGTACTACCATACACAGTGATTTTTTAAAATTTTTTACACTGTGAATTTCATGGGATGCTACTTAAACAATGTGAGGCAAGCTTAATCTATTTACTAGTTGTCCAATTATTAAATCTCTCTTGCATTTTCATAACTGTCGGATAATGCCAGGATTGGCACCCCTTTTTGTTGTTCTCATCTAATGGTTGCTATTAATTTTCAATTTTGCCCTGTTGGCAAATAATATTTGCTTATTAATTTGTAACATTGTAATAATATTGTGTTAATGTCCCCTGGGAACTTTTGTGATTATTTTTGGATTCTTATGCGGTGCTTCAAGCTGGTGCATCTGTAAACTCTGGCGTGTGACTGTGTTTGCTGAACTAAACAGGCGAACTCCAGCAAACGACGAACCCCTGCATATGCACGCACCCTGGCGTACGCATGCACCCCGGCGTGCGCTCGTGCTCCGGCATGTGCGAGTACTCCGGCTTTGCGCATACGTATGGAATGCCTTCTTTTATAGCAACAGACATTAGCCCGGAAGAGGACACTACTAAATAGAGCCTAGAACCAATTACCGTTCGCGAGTGCAGTGCGATCTACCCGCAATTCACGGGGAACTAGGTGATTCCCGATCCGACAAGCTCGCCGCCAGGAGGCAGCAGAGAGAGAGAGATAGGGAGACGGAGTCAGTGAGGGAGAATGAGAAACGACAGAGAGAGGCGGACACAGCTGACCGGCGGCGTTTGCAGAAAGATTACCTGCGAGTCGAACTCTTTCCGTATCATTTGTGATTCCTCAAGTGGACAGTTCTATTAAGTATTGTACTATATTTGTGCCTTGTATTATGCCACTGCAATATAATTATTAGTATATTTCGTGTTATTTAACCAGTGCATTGTATTTGATTTGTGGTTGGCAGCTGCAGTGTCACCAAGGGGTATCGTATCGTTTAACTATTTTCAAGTACTTTTAGCATTACGAGAGATTAATGTAAAATGAGAGTTTCGTCTCAGGGAATTTTTGGAAAAAATGATGAGACAAAAAATATTTTTATATAAAATAAAGAAATTTGCAATAAAGTTTCTTATTTTTATCATTTTCAATTCAAAGGGGGCCGCATGACATTCAAGGGGGCCGCGACAATTCAAAGTTTGAGAACCACTGATTTAAACCACCATCTAATCGCTTTTCGTTTACTCCCCCTCTTCCTTCTTACTGTTTATTGAGCTGTTGAATATGTCTGAGGATGCTGCGATCGTAGCGAAACCAGTCGTGTTGTATTAAAATTCCGTGGAAGATGCACAGTTATTTTGAGTGCTTTTCGTCATTGCTGATAATCACTATTATCTTCGTGATGTCCGTCCTTACGCATATATCAGGGAAGAACTGGCTGAACCGATGTCAACAAAATTTAGTACAAAAAATCTTCACATAAATACATGACCAAAATGACATATTTGGACCGGATCGACCGAGCAGGGGTGCCACAATTGCAAAATAAACCTTTTCGGTAATTATGCTTTTCGAAGGAATTAACCAAACCGATTTCAACCAAATTTGGTACATCCAATACTCACATAAATTAATGACCAAAATGGCAAGTTTGAACCGAATCAACTGAGCACGAGTGCAACAATTGCAAAGTTAAACTTTTCGGTAATTTGGAATGAATTGGCTGCACCGATTTGAATGACATTTTGTATTAAGAAGGCATGAAACATATCAAAATCAAGATTTTTATATAGATATAGAAAGCAGGGCTGCCACAATACAAGTAATGAAAAAGGATTTTTACACGTATTTGTGTTGAACTGACCGCATCAATTTTAACCAAATTTAATATTTATAATATACACATATATACAAAACTACATTAGCATATTTAAACCGAATCAACCTAACAGGGGTGCCACAATCACAAATTAAACTCTTTCAGTAAGTATGGATTTCGAAGGAATTGGCTGAACGGATTTCAACTAAATTTTGTATATAAGATTTGTACAACAAACCACAATGATATCATGATGTTAAAAGTAGAGCTAAAGAGCAGGGCTGCCACAGTAAAAAGTAAAATAATATTTCTTTTACACGTATTTCTAGAGAACTGACCTCATGAATTTTAACCAAATATAGTATATTTAATCTTCGTATAATAACCAAAATATCATATTTCATCTGGGTCGACTAAGCAGGGCTACCTCAATATCAAGGTTAGAATTTTTCTATAACTATGAATTTCGAAGCTATTGGCTGAATGGATTTTTTTTAAATTCGTTTTTAGGGTGAGTATAGAATGGAAAAACGAGATGAATATGTTTAGAACGGATCAAAAAAGTAAAATATAAGAATAAATAATTTTCTGATTTTAAAGCAAATACATAAGTATACAATTATACTACGGCGAATTTGACGAAAAGCACTTATGTACCCCGGGAAACCCGTGTACATCCCTACTAGTTTCTTGTATCAAGATGAAGGGATTTTCGGAATATAGGGCCATCAGCAGTGAGGTGGATGGCCTTTCCCCCCTCCCACCCAGTTGGAAAGTTTCTGGATCCCTCCTGGGGGTCGTTGTGAAACTTTTCACTTGTCCATCTCGATCGAAATGGCCGCCATATTGAGTAGTTTTCGATCGAAATCCTGACGTGCGCTTGTGTAACTAGTGTTTACGATTTCGATCGAAATCACTTTCCTTTTCCGTCGAAATTAATTTCGATGCCTGGAAACTCATCGTAAAGTGGAAGTCGAACGAAATCTCGTACTATCATGACCGACCAGTTTGTTGTGGCGTATTTACTCGCTGAGGAAAATGAAGACGATTAAGGGATTCGATGAATCCATTTGAGATTGATCGAGGAGAATTTATAAAATTATATAGGTTACCACAGGAATGTGTTATATATCTAGTGGATGCCTTATCTCCACACTTGCCACAGCTGATTAGGAAAACAGGAATTGCTGAGCGAATAAGGGTAATTGCTACATATTTTTTGTGTTACACACAAAAACTTAATTCATTATTACATAATTTAATAAATTGAAAATAATCAAACAACAAATCAAATAGTTCTTGCAGACTCTCTGCTCCTTAAACTTTTTTGCAAGTGGAAGTTACCAAAGAAGAGTCGGGCAGGATTACTTGCATTCTATGAGCCAATCAGAAGTAAGCGAAAGCATAACTTCTGTTAGCAATGCAATTAATCGCCACCTTCTCTCCATTTAGATAAAATTTCCGAATTCACCGAGGGAAAACAGATTATAAAAGAAAAGTAGTATTAGTTTCCTGTATAAGTAGATAGCTTTTTAATCAGAATGCTTTTGGCTGTAACCAATTAAACATTCATTGCAGTCGATTAAAGCAATTTCCATATTATTCACGAATTTTTCTTACGATTAAAACAATTACCATATTACTGAGGCTAGGGAAAAATACCAATCTTCTAAGCATTTAAAAATTTTAGTTTTGTATTGAAGTATTGTATTGTACCCTTGTAAGACCCATTATGAGTACTGTTCCTTAGTTTGATCTCCTCATTATGCAGTGCATATAACATCTCCTGGGAGGATCCAGAGATTTCTACATATTATTGGCTATAATTTTGGTTTTAATGTTATAGATAATATTAAATGTGGCAAATTAATGATTGATTGATGATCACACTGTAGACATGTACAGAGTATGCTGGTTTCAATTTTATCTATCTATTGGATACCACTGCAAATATTGCAAAAGGCTAATAATTATTATTATATCTAAATCTTAACCATATTTTTATCATTCATATACCTACGTACAATTTTGTTTTATGTTAAGTATGATTTTAATCGAAAAAGGCCTCTGCCCATTAAAAAATATTATTATTACATAGTTAATGTATAATTGAAGTATAACACAGTCATAACGTTTTGTTAGGTTCATGGAAAAGGCAGGATTTCCTGGAATTATAGGAGCTGTTGATGGCACTCATGTGGCTATTGTTTCCCCACCATCTGAGCGAGAACATCTATATATTAATAGGAAGAATTTCCATAGCAAGAATGTTCAAATTGTAAGTTTTTGTTCTAATTATTGTTTATGAGAAGTGATTTGCAGCATGCCAGCAGATGTAGAGATTTATGTTTTGTGTAGTTGGAAAATGAAGACGTAGTTAAAAGCAATTAATTAAGAGAAAGTTTATGAAATTAAATGCATTCCAGTTACAATAATTGCCATTACTTTAGGTCTGTGATTATGATTTGAAGATTCTATCTTTAAATGCCCAACATGGTGGCAGGGCTCATGACTCTCATATATGGAGAGCATCACAGTTATGTGTGCACATGAGGGAGCACTTTGAACAAGGAGACCGAAGTAGTTGGCTTTTTGGTGTTATTATAATTTAAAACTTTCCTTCAAATGAGAATTGCCATGCTTTACCTTAAAAGATATTGCTACCATAGGGGATTCTGGCTACCCGCTTCAACCATGGCTTATGACGCCTGTTAATAATCCTCCTCAAGAAAGCCCTGAAGGGCGATACAATACAAGGCATATTGCCGCGAGAAACTGTGTAGAAAGGGGCATGGAAAGGGTGGTTCAGGTGTTTGAGGAAGGATCGCACCTTGCATTACACACCAGAGCAAGCAGGTGGGTCATATGAACTTTATGTAGGCACTGCAGTTGTAGCCTGTAATACCATAGGGGATTCTGGCTACCCGCTTCAACCATGGCTTATGACGCCTGTTAATAATCCTCCTCAAGAAAGCCCTGAAGGGCGATACAATACAAGGCATATTGCCGCGAGAAACTGTGTAGAAAGGGGCATGGAAAGGGTGGTTCAGGTGTTTGAGGAAGGATCGCACCTTGCATTACACACCAGAGCGAGCAGGTGGGTCATATGAACTTTATGTAGGCACTGCAGTTGTAGCCTGTAATAACTACCCTGATGTTAGTCAATTTTCTTGTAGGCATAATAATAAATGCCTGTGCAGTACTACACAACATGGCGCTGCATTATAGAGTTCCTCAACCCGAGTGCTGTGAAGATGAAATTAACAATATTATTTTAGAAGAATGGGAGGATGTGAATCCTGTGAGAGAGGGTGCTGATATTAGGAGGATAATTATGCAGCATTTTGCATAAGAAATGTAATTATTCAAATGAAATTTAAATTATATCAAAATATTTTGTGGCAGTCCATCAGGCTGATATATAATTAAATCTTATTATATTTTCTGTATTAGTAGGTACCTGCCTCAAGTGGATTAATGGAATCCCACAGTCAAGTTCTACTTACATTTACATTGTCCTTCATTTTCCTAGTAAACCTGCAATAATGATTTTGACAATAGTAATTGCTCCTCCAGAATGTTATTACAACATGAATTGAGTGCTTTCAGACAGGAGTGTTCCCATACTTGTGTCAGTGAAAACCAATGTCATTTATGAACTAAGACTACCAATCAGTGAGAAATTTTTTTATTTTCTTAACCACTCGGTCAATGCATCCAGGCAAGTGACAACCGAGCATGCCACTATATTCATAATGTCCACCTTTCTTTCTTCTAATTTCAATTTCCTTTCCTTAAGATCTGACTTTCTCTCATCCAACTTTACCCTCTTCTCCTCAACACCAACAAACCCTTCCACCAGTTCGGTACCTTTGTGCTTTCTTGGGGCTGAACTAGAGCACTGCAAATTAAATACCTCCTTATTTAAGTTCATGATAAAAATGACATGAATTTGTAAATTCAAATGTGACCATATTACTGACATGTATTGTGAAAAATAGAGGAAGAACTTTGAGCTTGCAACACATTAAAAGTTTTAAATAATTGCAAGAAAAGTGAATGCTATTTTAGTAAAATAATATATTCAGTAACTTATGCATATAGAAACGAAGATACTACTGTCATTCCACTGGGACAATGCATACTCACAGGGATAGCTTCCACAACTTCTGTTGGTGGAATTGGACATTCCACCAAGACATTAGTGACATTTTCTGTAACCTGAGATTTTGTAAAAATGAATGTATAAATAATGCCACTTTCTATCATAGATAAGTCTAAGGTTTAGTGAATAATTTTATAATTTCACAAGCCAAATATAATTGTCATCTGTTTATTAAAAATGTTTTTAAAAAATGCATTGTTTTGAAATTTTTAAGTAGTAATTTAGCTCACATCTTCAGGAGGTGGAAGTCCTGCCTCGGGAAGGTTAATGTCACCAAAAAGAGATTAATTTCTCCTCTAATGGTGTTAGCACCACAGTACATGGAGGCCCACCACCTGTCCCTTGAGCAAACCCCTTCACCTTCATGTACTTCTTCGTGTAGCTCTTCCAGTCTATCCAAGTCTAGGAGTTATTAGTATGTTATTTGAAGAACAAACTGTGAGAACTTTCTATCAAACACCCAGAAAATTGAAGTGCATTCCAGTTCAATTGCACTAATTTTTACAGAATTGTTTTATACTCTCCCCTAGCAATAAAATGCATTATCTTTAGTTAAAATAAAATCAATATTTTATGCACCGATTTCCGTGAAAACAGGTGGTATGAGATCATCATTATAAGCGTCTTTAAATGTTTAACTCTTTTTAAACAGGACTTGCTCTCTATTGATATAATCTCAACTTTCATAATAAATTAAATATAGATTGGAATAAAAATCATGCATTTATTAGTTAAAGAACAACAAGAAATTAACAGTTTGCAAGGAACTTGCAAATAGATACTTTGTTTCCAAGTTTCAAGTTCCATCGTGAGAACAAAGATCAAAATAGTCGATCCATCACTTCCTTTACGAAATGAGGTATTTTCTGGCGAGTTCAGTACGCGAATAGCTATTCTTTTTAATTGCGTACTCACGTGATAGACAGGAGAAGCGCAGTGGGGTAGTATATCTTAGTATCACTAAAATTTCACGTACGTAAGAAATATGGCTGAGCAGCCGCTTAGTGAAAATATTCAGGTGACGACTGAAACTATTAAACCAACGGAAGTAGGATTCTTAGCAGACGAACGTTTATGGGGAGAACATCAGCCGTTTGATCCTGTAGCTCACGATCTTACAGCAGATTTTAGGTTAACTAGGTATGCAGACCTACGGGGATGAGGATGTAAGGTCCCCCAAGCAGTTTTATTGAAACTGCTGGAGGGGATTGACTCTGATGAAGAAAAGGAAGTTGAAGGGGAAATAAAATTAGGTTTGCTAAGTATTTATTTTGTGCCGTAAATTTTGTCAGAGAGTGCCGAGTTTATTAATTATCAGTGAAACTTATCTTTAAATTCCAGGTATAGGATTAGATTCATCTATTACATCTTTGCGCCATCCAGGATTATATTTAGTTCAAACTGTAGATTTCTTTTACCCGCTGATTGATGATCCCTATATTATGGGTAAATATTTTTGTTCTGCATCATTACATTGATATGAAAATATTGACTTCTAAATGTATAATGTTTAATATCAAAATTTAGGAAAAATCGCCTGTGCTAATGTTCTCAGTGATGTTTATGCAATGGGAGTAACCCAAATCGACAACATGTTAATGATTCTTGGGGTTTCAACCAAAATGACAGAAAAAGAGAGGGATGCTGTAATACCTCTCATGATGGCTGGATTCAGGGTTTGTACGATTTTTAATTTTCTTATTTACCTTATTGTTAACTTATTTAATTCCCTAAGTTTAACAAGCTGTTATCATAATGTTCCCTTTTACAATTGCAATTTACTGTGAATTACTTTGGTTTTTCCTTATAAAGGATCATTTATTCATTAGTTCGGGAATTGAATTCGATATTTTGGTGTTGTACCTGCCAGTGAGATTATTTCCTTAGGTAATTTAGCATTGGTGTTATCTCTACTTGAATTGGCTGGATAACGTAGTATTTTAGAGAGTATCAGCTTCTAGCTTTATCTCGGTATTTTTATCAAAAGGCATTTTCGATGCATTTATTTTGATTTGATATGCCTACCCAGGTTTTCATTAAAGCGTTTTAATGTATATTTTTTTAACCTTGGCCATATCTGCTGTATTGCCTAAAAATGAATTGAAAAGGTTTAGTTATTTACTGCATATAGATTATGTTATGTCACAATACCTTTAATAAAAATAAATCTGAGGCAAATGGTTTTAATAAGATATTGGAATGTTTATCTACTTTCAACTCAAGTAGTGCATGCTGATTTCGATGTGATTTCATGTACTATATAGTACTTACCGTCTTCTTCTGAGCACTAGTGTAAGAATATGATCTCTGTAAATGTTTGTATTGTGAATTGTATTTAAGAATCACAACATTAGATGTTTTAACTAAGCATCAGACTATTACATGTTGCTGATTTCCTCCCTGTATTTTGTCCTTAGCAATAGTCATAAATTTTATTTTAGCTGCTATACCTTGAGTCTCACTTTCTACAATTTTTACTAATAATTTTGAAAACTTAACTTGGAGCTTTTGACTTGTCACAGGTATTGAAAAAAATGCAGTCTTCTGCAGTTTCTAAGCATAAGCTGCCTTAACAATGATTTACTGAGAATGAGAGAAGCCAGTGAAATGGTTTTAATACAAAGAATTGAGTCTTCCTTCATAATTAAAATTGAAATTTGCACAAAGAAAATATTTAGGTGATTAAATAAATTAAATGTAATTTAAGAATGGAAGGAATGTGTGCCTGCAGATCTTTCATATATTTTCTAATTTTACTTTATCTTTGCCCTTGACTTCAGTTTTGTTCATGTTGTACATCACTTAACGTTTCAAGCACAGATTTTTTTAAAAAGAAAATAAAACTTTTTAAGGCCATAAGCTGCAATTCTACAGGCACTGTAAACTTTTGCTATCACTGGTTAGTTGGAGAAGCTAATTGCTAAGCCATAAATAGTGGTTAATCATGCTAACCATGCATCAAATGATGTTAATATTAGAATTAAGTGTTTAGTGTAGCTAATCATAACCCTTGAAAGAGTTAATGTATTTGAGTAACATTTATATATATTGTTTCTAAAAGTGTCATTATTTTATCTCCTATATATTTTCATTTTTTATATCAGTAAAAATATAGCATCCAATGACAATGAAAATCTCAAACTTCTAAAAGTGTTATATTATTAAAGGCAACATTTGAAACATACCATGCCTTGACCTTAGATTACTACTGAAATATAATACATTTAAATCGATCAGGTATTTTAGGAAAAATTCATGATCAAACACACACATGCATGAATTTTAGGTTATTACATGAAATGGAGTGTGCATATTTTATATGAAAAGTATTTTTTTAAGGATGCAGCCCAAGCTGCTGGTACAAAAATTACTGGAGGACAAACTGTAATGAACCCATGGTGTACAATTGGTGGTGTTGCTTCCTCCATATGCTCAACAGCTGAAATCGTTATGTAAGCAGAAGTTTTGATTATTTGACTTAGATTTATGAAGTAAGTAAATCGAATTGTTGAATTAATATTGTCACAAGTATGAATAATTCTTTCCTATACTGTTGCATAAATTGAAGGCGTTTCACCGAATATTCTTTATCATTCCCAAAATTGATTCTATAAAAAATTTGTTAAGAAATATTTGTCTTGTTTTGGTCTATCTTTTATGTCAAGAATTTTTAAGTAAATATTGTACACGTGTAATTGAGTGTAACAGAAATAGGCTTATTGAGTTCAAGTTTAGTTTTTTTTGTTTTTAAAGCTTGACTCTATATTTGGAAATTGTATTTATAAAAAGTCTCCTTACCATTGTCCACTCCTTCTCTAACCCAATTCATTCTGTTTGTCTTCATCCATGAATTTTAAATATATTATTACCTTCATATTTTGGGAATGATACTGATATTGCAGTATATTTTAAATGGAACCTTTAATTATGATAATGGTTTCAAATGTACTGCAGCATCTCAAATTATTACAATTTTAACTGCTGTATTTAAAATTACCTTTGGCCCAGTTTCTACTAAAACTGCATCCATTTTTCAATGACATTGCTGTTAATCTAAAAATTTCTACCTTCATTATAATTTTTAAATAAGCACTTGTGAATAACCAATTGAAAAAATTAGTTCTTACAAACTGGATGATGATGCTAAGCATTGAAACCCGGGTCTTGAGTTTTGTATATTAAAATTGTAGTATTGTAAAAAATATTTTTGTCGTTTCTTTAGTTCTTATTTTAGGTATCTCCAATAGACATAAAATGGTTATGAAGGCTTTTTTATAACCTTGTTATGACTGTTGGAGATACCTAAGAAAAGTACTTATTTTTTCAATTTTTTATTCATAAAAAGTTAACTTTTTAAATTTGTATTTGGCCATAAGATTATCTTGTTAATTCCCTATTGAATTCTCTATAATTCCAAAGCTCATCAGCTTAAAAAGTACATTATGGTGGTCTACTTTGTCAAACGCTGTCATAAAATCTACATAAATAGTGTCCATTTGTTCTCGATGTTGTATAGAAGAAGCAATGGAATTGATATGCAATGATAGATTTGTAACGATAGAGCGATGAGGAAGGAACTATGTTGTTGCTCCGAAAAGCTACTTTTACAGTGTAACATCAACTTTGCATGAAGACCTTTCTCGAACACTTTTGAGAATGAGGGGAGCAAGAAAGTTGGCCTGTAATTCATTACGTCAGATTTATTTCTGTTTTTGTAAATAGGCATAATCAAAGCCCTTTTCCACTTTAACAGGTGGCTATGAGAGAGCAATATCTTACTAAAAAGATGATAAAGAGGGACACTAAGTTCTTCCGCACATGCTTGAACAATAAAATTCAGGATTACATCACTTCCCGAAGATGAGCTACATTTCAAACCTTGAATGGTTTATTGATCTCAACTTTTGTGAAGTGCAACGCATCGGGAGTACATACACTCTCATCATCAAAAGAAGTACCATTAGAAAGGGGATTGAAAAAAGTTGAAAAATATTCGGAAAAAATATTACAAATTTTATTACTGTCCAATGCGACATGGTTGTCGTAGAATACCAAAGTAGGAATACGTTTAAAACTTTTTTCCTCTTTATGTATTTCCAAAAAGGTTTTGGGTTCTCATTAAGAGAAGAATCTATTTTGAGCAAGTATGATTCATATTTAATCAACTGCATGCCTTTAAAAATTGTACAAGAGTGTGAAAATTCAACGTAATCACATTGAAGTTTAGTTCGTTTCCACTACCTAAAGGCTGTCTCTTTCATCTTAAGTGCAGATATCAATGATAAATGAGAATGGCTTCCTAACAAAAGGCAACACCACTTAAATGTCAAACTCAATAGATTTATTGGTGTGCGAGACCTAACTGTGAAGATGCCTTTACATTTGATGAACTGCAGCATTTTTTTGAGGTCCCTGGCAATTCCCAGTACAATCACCAGTAAAAACTGACGTGTATATCTTTATCATCAATAATAATATATCTTCCCCTTTTTTATTTTTTGCAATGAAGATATAATGTTTTTATATGTCACATGCAATATTTTGAATCATGAGAATCATTTAGTGAGGGCCTAGTGAAATTTTAATAATTATCTCACATTTTTAGTTTATACCCAATTATTCTCCTTCCATTCTGGAGATGCAAAATGAGAAAAATGTACAGCTTATATGTAAGTAAATATGGCATGCTCAGAATCTGAATGTCTATTAATTTTGTAAGTTTCTCTGCCATGTAGATATCATTCAATTGCACTAGATTCTTCCACATTTAAAAATAAATTTGGCTCATTTTGTAGTTGTAAATACATATTATTTTGTCAGTGAAAATTTTTCATCTTTCAATAGTCATATCTAATATATTGTAACCGCTGTGTCTCTGTGTGCCTGCATCTGAAGCTTTAAGTGACATCTCCTGGCATTAACGCAAATAAACCAAGAATGGTCTGTTCGATTTCGACAAATCTTTTGCCTGAATACTCTGCGTGAACTCTTGCTGGTTTTAAGTGGGTAGTCATCCCCTGGAAAGGCATGGGTTCAATACCAGGATAGTTTTTGCTTTTGATTAACATGTAGCCTTCATTATTTAACATTTAAAAATATTTTATGATCAAGACTTGGAATCGAGATTTACACCATTTCACCCAGAAAGAAATGAAGATTCTTATTCTTACCGCTGATTCTGTTGTTTAATTCGTGTTTGCTCATATTTTAAGTTTATATTCGATTTTCTCCAGTTTTTATTTCAAAAAGGAGTTTCCTAATGTTGATCTCAGATTTTTGCATTGTTGGACTCGGGCTTCAAGTGCATTTGCGCTAAGCTTACAATAAAACACACGAAGGACAAAAATAGATTAAGCCTCGAGTGATGTCACCTCCCAGTATAAACGCAAATAAATCAAGAATAGTCGGCTCAATTTCGACAAATCTTTCATTTTTGCATTTGATTAACATATAATCGGCTGGAATATGATGTGTTGATCTTAAGTCTTTAACATTATAAAATAATATACGATCGAGACTTTCACTTGATATTTACACTATTTCACCTAGAAAGAAATGAAGATTCTTATTCTTACCTTTGATTCTGTTGTTTAATTCGTGTTTGTTCATATTTTAAGTTTAGATTGGAATTTCTCCGATTTTTCAACATTTCAAAAGGGAGTTTCCTAATTTTGCTGGCATTGTTGATCTCAGATTTTTGCATTGTCGGAGTCAGGTTTTCAATTGCATTTACAATTGTTTACAATTAAGCAAACACATTAAGGACAATAACTGATTGAAATTTTATATGAAAAGTTTCGTGTAAATATAAAAGAAATGAAACATTTAGCAAAGAAACTTGAAGTCAGAAATGACTCCAATACATTGTAATAATAAACAGTTTAACATTTCAAATAGGAAGATATTCACGCTTACATTGAAAATATCATTTTGTTTGCAAATTTTATTGAGCAGTTTAAAGCAAATTACTATATTGATAATGTTTGTGATAAATTCTTTTGATAATTAAGCAAGATCTGTGACACATGGCCGGTGCATTTATAGTGATTACTTGATATTAAATAAACCACAACATATGATTTGCTGTACCATCAGAAATAGTGAACAAAAGAAAAACTGATGTGTACCAGTAAGTGTTTGACTAAATCATGTAGGTCTGTGTTTTTGGTTATAAAAGTGGTGTGAACTATATGATTATTTAGAGAGGGGCAATAAAAGTGGTTCAACTAATAACACCCTGTGTAACAATTTTTTCTCACAGGAACTATCGCATTGGGCCACTTCACTCAAAGTTCCCTAAATGTTTGCAGGAAGTACTGCAACAGGCCCCTAATCTATTACTAATAGAATAGAATCTCGGTTTTGTATCTCCCTCCATATCATTCATATTGATTATTCTAATTTGACTTTCACTACTTAGAGGAAAAACACTTGTTTGTGCAACAATAACGTTATAATATCATTGTTTTTATTACAAATATAAATACATTAAAATTAATGTTGTCTCTTTGGTAAGATTGATTGTTGCGCCGTGTCTATTGGGCCTGTAAAATGCTAAATACCTTATTGTGTTCTGAACGAATTATTTCAAATGTTTATAATACGACAAAATTTTTAACAAGACAGAAATGAATGACATTTTATGAACTTAAATTACCATTCATTTCCAAAAAGGAATGAAATCAATGAGTACGTAAAATAAGCACAAATATATAACAATCTTTGATATGTAGATAACACAAGGATGGCATGGTGTACGTTCCATTTGCATTTGAGGGCCACAGTACGAATTAGGGACGTTAACACTTTAGCTGCGGCGGACGTCAATTGACGTCTTTTCAAAACTTCCGAAGATTGCGGAGGACGTCATTTGACGTCCTCTTAGTTTACATTCTATCTTATGCGGGAAGACGTCTTTTGACGGCTCCAGCATTGTTCCGTGGTGTTCGTCGATCTATTTAGTTCACAAAAAATCCTCTATGTGGGGTATGCGTGCATTATTTGACGAATGATAGTGAAACGCATTTTGTGTCGCTCTGACAGTTTGTAAACAAACGACCATGGCTTCACATCGATTGACAGACGGCGATATTTTGGATGAATTATGTTGTGATTGGGACGAAAGTGATAGTGATAATGAAAATGTTGGCTCGGAAGACGATCCAGATTATGTTCAAGAAGAGATTGACGCTGATTCAAGTAAGTGAACCTTTTCATTTTATTACTGAACTTCACTTTTCTTGTTGGTATTTTGGATTTCAGCTGTTTGTTTTTCAGAATTAGGTATTTATTGTTCAATTTTGTTTATTATTTTCCGATTCAACTTGTTTTTATTTTATTTTAGATGACGGAAGTGATAATGTAAGTGAAAACTCTGACTCAGAACAAGAAGAACCTGCTCAAGTTCAACTTCAAATTCCCCCTAGAGGGAGACCAAGAGGACAAGGTACTGGAGCTAGAAACCGTAGAAGTGACTCACAACTTGGATGGACTTCAGTTGATCAAGTTCCAAATATTGATGTTTACACTGGACAGTCAGGTATTTCAGATGTTACAGAGCTTGACAATAATAACTCATTGCTAGATTTCTTCGTATATTTTATTGACGATGATCTTATTCGGCACATGAAGGAGCAAACAAATTTGTACGCAAGACAGAAGATTCTGAAACTTAGAAGTTTGAATCAAATTTCCCCTAAAAGTAGAATAAACTTATGGAAACCAGTGACATTAGCAGATATAAAAAAATTTATAGCCATCATTCTGCATATGAGCATTAGCGAAAAGCCACAGATCAACGATCACTGGTCGAAAAATCCTGTTGTCTCTTGTAACTTCTGTCCAAATATAATGAGCCGTGATAGGTTTTTAGCCATAATGGTGAATTTTCATCTAAATGATAATACCTCGTATATAAAAAAGGGGGAGCCAGACCATGACCCTTTGCATAAAATTCGACCTTTTATTGAATCAGTTCGTTCACGTTTTCAAAAATGCCTATCAACCTGCGGAAGATATTACAATTGATGAGGGAATGTGTAAATTTCGAGGCAGATTGACATTCAAGCAATATATGCCTAAAAAGCCCAGCAAATATGGCATAAAAGTATACATGCTGTCAGAATCTGATTCTGGGTACATCTGGAATTTTGATGTTTACTGTGGCCAAGAAAATGTTATTGTGAATGTTGTAAAAAATCTCCTCAGTAACTTAGCTGGAAAAGGGCACACATTGTACACCGACAGGTATTACACTAGCCCTTCTCTTGCCACTGATCTAGAGAAAGAAAAAACAGGTTTAGTCAGCACTACAAGAAATAATAGAAAAGGTATGCCCATTGCTCTGAAAAATCCCAGATTGCAACGAGGAAAACAAATATTTCGGAGAAATGGTAATATTTTAGCACTATGTTGGCGAGATAAACGTGATGTTTATATGATAAGTACACGGCATAGGGCAGAAATGATTACCTACGCAGATAGAAGAGGAAGAGAGAGAACCAAACCAGCATGTGTTATAAATTATAACAAGAAAAAATTTGGAGTTGACCTTTCGGACCAAAGAATGTCGTATGGTGCCTTTGAGCATCGCAGCGTCAAGTGGTGGCGAAAGTTATCTTTTCACATCATACTAATGTGTGTTGCCAATGCCTGCATTTTATACACCCAAGTTATGAAGAAGAAAACTACTATCACCCAATTTATGAAGGACATATGCAATGAACTTGTTGTATTTGAGGAAGCTTCACCTCAACCCAGCACAAGCAGAACTCAACTAACCAGGCTCACAGGGAATAAGCACTTTATGGAAAAGATTCCTCCTCCCCCTGGAAAGACAAGACTACAGAGAAAATGCAAAGTTTGCTCTGACAAAGGAAAAAAAGAGACAGGAAAGGCTGCAAGGAAGGACACATCTTATCAATGCAGTTTATGTAAAATCCCTCTGTGCGTACAACCATGTTTCAAATTGTTTCATTCAAAAAAAAATTACAAAAGTTAGTGTTTGAGTTTTTTATTATGTAAGTGTTCCTAATTATAAATAATTTTTTCTCACATGATTTGCATTTAATTTATTTTAACATAAAAATCACCACACTCAATTATTTTTTCTTTTTCAAAAAAAGCCATTTATTAGGTAAATTTTATAGCTCTTAATATTTGCTTAATATTAAAAACCTATTTATCATCAAAGAGTAGAAGATTGAAGCTTTCATTTCATGTAAGTAACATTTTTGTAGGTAATATAGTTTTTCCACCATAAATTTTTGAAAAATGCCGAAAATGGCTAGCATTGGCGGAAGGGCTGCCATTTAAATAGCCAGCAGTTAGAGTGTTAATGGAAGGACAAATGAAAGGAATGGAATTTTATTTTTAATGATAAAGTTGGCTCTGGACTATTATTTTCTATGGAAAATTAATAAGGATTTAGTTATTTTATGTTTCTATTTGGAACCAAATTTTTTACATTTTAAAGATATGCATAAATTATTTCAAAGAAAGATAAGTGCAAAAATTTAATTTAAATAACAAATAATATATACCTTCCTGTCATACTGATGGGCTTTTGCACTTGTTTGAACATATTTAATTTTGATCTAAATGTTCTACTCATTCTCTATGTTTTAGGCCAGGAAATGCTACAGTTGGAGATGTGCTAGTCTTGACTAAACCACTGGGCACTACTGTAGCTACTTTAGCCTTTCAGTGGTTCCATGCTCAAGGAGAACGTTGGGGACGTCTCCGTTCAGTCATTTCAGAGAAAGATTGTCGGCTAGCCTACTCGCGTGCAATGTCCTCTATGGCTCGGCTCAATCACACTGGTATGCAAATCATTCAGTACTTAAAACACAACATTAAACTATGGTAAACCCCCAACATTCATGCCTTTGATTATTCCTATAGACATGTATTTAACATTTGCGACCTATAAACTTGACTATTTAATCTATGGAATCATATAGAAGTTGTTGCTTACCATGAATTAGCAGTGGAGTTCTTTTATTTTCTTAATGGCGTTCTTTTGTGTGTGTGTGTGTGTGTGAGTACATGCACGTGTGTGCGCTTGCGTGTGTGTGTGGATATATCTTTGTGCCACTCATTTTTTACACAAACTTAACCTTTTTATTTTTCATCATCATATGATAATGAAGCAAGTGTGAGTTTGTCTGTCCAGAATCTGATTGACTGTTGGAGCAACAGCCTTTCCTCTGGTGACAAGGAATTGAACTACCTCATAATCGTAATTTTTCTAATAAAAATTTGACATATTCGTTTCTGAAATGAACAAATTTTGTAAGAATTTCTAAGTAAGATGACTGTCGTAGAACTTATCCTTATGATCCATCATCTTTGTAAAATCAAAGATAAAACATACAATAGAAGGAAACTAATCAAAATTATCGCTACGGAAGATTTCCACAGACCATCCCATGACAAATTAACACTTAAAGATACACAATATAAAAAAGCATGAATACTAACAGCAAACATTGTCAGGTAGCCACAATTATTTTCCGAATCAATTGCAAATAATTATTTTCTGTCGATTATCTCAAATAAATATAAACATTTAGGTTGCCTTGGAAGTGCCAATCAATTGAAATGGTTTGTTACAAATTTTGGTTTCAATAAAAAATGAATGTTTTAAATGTATTTTTAAAATTAAGACTTTATTATTTGGATTCTGAATGGTAAGTTTGCAATGAAAAATTTCAGTAGATAAAATTCTTTTATCTTCTTTCATTTGTTTAAAAAACATTGATTAAATGCTCAACCATACTTCTTACGGTTCTATGACAACTCGTCGTGGTCAGTTCATCGCACGTCAATTTGTCACATGAAAAATTCGTCATACGACAAACACATTGTGTGTCAATTCATCTATCGACAAATTCGTCGCGAGACAAATTGGTAAGCGAGATGACATGACTGGTGAATAGCAGGGTGAGACACTTTGCCACTAAAAAAAAATTCTTTATATTTCGATATTACCAGAATAAATTGCGATTTTCTTTATGAATTACACGAGACACATTGGCTGGTATATGGCAAGGGGAGACTCCCAACCCAACAAGTGTATCCCTCTGCCGCGTACCAGTACCAGTCACGGCGTCTTGCCTTCCAATTGGTCTCATGACAAATTTACCTTGTGACGAATTTGTCTAGCGATGAATTGGCACTCGATGAGTTGTCGTGCAATGTATTGATGCTGAACAAGTTTGTCGTGTGACGAATTGATGCACCTTGAATTAAAGTGTGACGAATTGATGCACGATATATTGACGGTATATGACTTTGTACTCGAATTTAAGACCCCCAATTTTCACAAGCTGTAATTTGGAAAAAACCTCATCTTGGATTCGGGTAAATATGGTATTTGGACCAGATCGACTCAGCAGGGGTGCCACAATGGCAAAATAAAACTTTTCAGTAATTATGAATTTTGAAGGGATTGGCCAAACCAATTTTAACAAAATTTTATATGAAGAAAATGTGCAACATAAAAAAACAAGATCATGATGTTTAGTATAGGTATAGAAAGCAGGGGTGCCACAACACAAGGAATAATAAAATTTCTTGTTACATGTATTTGTGTTGAACTGTCCATTTCAATTTTAATTAGGAATGGGACGATCGGTTCCTTGGTTCTGCCAGTTCTCTTAAGAAGTGAAATAATTGGAACCGACTGTTTATAATCGCTTCTGATCCTCATTTTAATAAAAAAAATGATTGTGACTCAGAAGCCGACGCTAACCAGAAAGCGACCGTCCCATCCCTAATTTTAACCAAAATTAAAAAATATATACCCTAAAGTGTCGTGTATATTGTGCGTGTTATACAAAGTTTTTTTAGGTAATGTAATGTAATTTGTTAGTGCACATTATTTATGATGTAGGTATACATTTTTAAAAGAGAAAAGGTATACTCAAAGTAAACTACTTTCTAAAAGTTTCTTCTTAGTTGAAATGAATTTTGTTTTTTGTATTGAATGCACTTCCTCAATTTTAATTACTTTAACACAAATCCGCAAAACCATCAACCCAGGCCGATATACCGTATTGACCTGAATATAGTGCGATGTTTTTTTCCTCAATATGTACCTTTGAAAGTTGCATTCTCACTATATTCGAGTACTTTTTGCATTCGTACTATATTCGAATACTTGTATCTTTAAAAAATAACTGCGTATTGGCGTGTTTCAGCGCATATGTTTATAATTGCTACATTGTAGCTACATTTTAGCCTATTTTTAAAAAAAAATGGAATGTAGTTTTATGAGATCGCCTTGGTGTCCGTTTGTGTGTCTGTGTGTGTCCATCTAACATCTTCTTCATGACTGAACCAATTTCAACTAAATTTGGTACATAGAATCTTCACATAAATTAATGACCAAAATGACATTTGCACCAGATCGACTAAGCAGGTGTGCCACAACAACAAAGTTAAACTTTTCAGTAATTATGAATTTGGAAGGAATTGGCCCAACCGATTTCCCCACTCCAACTTGCATTGCCGGGCCACCGTCTAGCTGGCTCAGTCACAAGATGTGGAACGCATGCGCACTGCATGCTTTTCTCCCCATCTCCTACCCTCTCCCGCGCTTGAGAATATCTACCGGTGGGGCCAAGTTCAGTTTGGCTCGGCTCGGACGGCCTTCAAGGTAACAGGTCAATGTAGAATTGTTGAGCGTGAATGTTTCAATTCTCTGCAATGAATACGATAAGTGCTTTATCAAAACAGCCATTTTCGTCGTCTTACAATGATAAACTCTAAATAAAACGAATGGGAAGATCCCTCCCTAATTTGAATTTAGTTAAAATGCAACAGTGTGCCAACAAACAGGAAAGGTGTCGTAAATTTAATGCCTTATTCGAAGAACAATTGGCTTTGCAGTTGTGATGAAGAAATGCATTTTTTTGTTTTCATTGTGTTCTTTTCCAAGGAGATGTCAGCTGGTCGAGGAACAGGATTTCGGACTTGGTACACATTTGGGAAAAAATGAGGGCTCACGAAAAATCTAAACAACATATGAACAATGTTTCGAGTTTATCGTTGCTGGGTAAAACAAATATTCAAAGTTAGTTTAACTCACAGTATCGGCTAGCTATATCGAAACATAACGAACAAGTAGATAAAAATAGATACGTATTAAATTTGTTTATAAATTGCATACATTTTTGTGGGGCATTAGAATTAGCATTGCGTGGGCGTGATGAATCGGATGAGTCACAAAATAATGGAGTTTTTGGTGAGTTAATCCAGTTTAGTTCTGAGTTAAATGAAGACTTAAAAGTTCACCTTAGTCAATCAGCTGTGTTTAAAGGTATGTCTAAAACTATACAGAATGAGTTGCTGGAATGCATGTTAGAAGTATACCACGAAGAAGTTCGCAAAGAAATTCAAAAAGCACATTATGTAGCATTGATAGCCAATGAAACTACGGACATGTTATGTCAATTTCAGTTAGTCATTGTAATACGTTACATTGTAGGTGGAAAACCGCTAGAAAGGTTCTGGAATTTCGTTAATCCCAACCATCCTGACGGACATGATGCTCGTGCAATCGCAGATTGTATTTTAAAACAACTCGACCCCCTAATTGGTGACAGTCCAAATAAACTTATAACACAAAGTTTTGATTGTGCTTCTGTTATGAGTGGACGTTTAAATTGCATTCAGAAACTGATAAAAGACAAGCATTCACTTGCTAATTTCGATCACTGTTACGCCTACCATAATCACAGAAATATGAGATAGATTTCAATTTGCTGGACACCTCATGGCTACGAATCTATTTGTGGTCGAAGAATTTGATAATTACAGCAATAATTGAAAAGTATCCTTTTTTGGAAAGAAAGTGACTGAAGAGTGAACTTCAGGTTTTTTATGAAAGAGAGGAATTGAGAGCAGTTTCTGGTGCAGTACCATTTCTGTCGCTAATTTTGGGTTATGATTTGTGTGAAACATTTCAAGAGACAATAAAGCTTTTAAAAGTGTTGATCACGATACCAATGTCAACATCAGAAGCAGAACGGCGTTTTTCAATGATGAAAAGAATCAAGACTTTTCTTAGGAACAATGAAAGAAGAAAGACTGATTTAGGCATGCTATCATGTGAAAAAACTTTTGTAAATAACATAGATAGCTTCAACAGAAAAGTTATTGATTTATTTTCTAACTAGGGAGATACCCATTGAAATTCAACAGGAAAGGTTTTTGTGAAATAAAAAATGAACATAAATATTCCTTGACTTTCTTTGGATGGCAAGAAAACAAACTTATGTTCTTTTAGGCATTCGTTGTTTCAAGTTTCAAACTCCTACGATGATTCTAAGTACCTAATTTTAATATGCGAATGATTAATATTCTACATTCATATGTACTCCTTGTAAATAACGCAATGAATGTTGTTTACATTGGTTACTATGAAAAGAATTTCTCTCTCCTTCTCTCTCTTGTACTAATTGTAAGAGCATTCAAGGCATGCTTTCACCCATAAGGACTGAAATAACAATAGGATTTTGAGGTTGAACAATGCCCCAACCAAGAAAACATCCGCGTTCAGAAACGAGAAAATTGATCTGCTATGATAGTTCAGTGGTAGAATATCCGCCCGGCAAGTGAAAGACCTGGGTTTGATTCCCAGTCATAGCAGACTTTTTTCTCGTTTCAAAATTATTTCCAACTAATGGGTTGGCATGGCAACATCCCGTTAAAATGGCAAGATTTCCCCAAAATATGTGAATTAAACATTTAACATGATGAATATCGAACTGTAGGTGGGAATAGATGAACAGAATAAGAAACTTCATAGTTTTTTCTTTAAAATGGGCTAGATCCGAAGATCATAGGTAAATTCTTTCTAATTTAGATCTCAAAAAGAATAAATGCCTGCAAGTCAAAAAGTCGATTTTTACGTGTTATCATATGGGAAATGGAAATGCCTACCTTGGAGTCAAACCTAGGACTTCTTTGAGATTTCTTTTCGTCATCATCTTACAATATGTAAATCCATCATTCCTACCAAATATCAAAAATGAATCTCGTTCCATTATCGAGTTATTCTCATTTTTATAGTGTGACAGAGGGAGCCACAAAGGGACAGAAGTAGCCTTTTATTATTGTTAGACAATAAAGATCGCCAAATAGACTTTGTTTACCACTCATTTTAGCTGCAAGACACTTCTTTCATCTACTTACTACAGTACATGTTTCGGTAAGTAAAAAATTAAATACTTTTTTGTATTATAAATTTAGGTTTTTTAAATATATGTTGGCCCTACCAGTTGAAACAACCACCGGCTGCCACTGATGAAATCAAGATGTTTAAAGCAGAGCCAAGGAGCTACCACAATAAAAAGTTAAATAATATTCCTTTTACACGTATTTTTAGAGAACTGACCTCATGGATTTTAACCAAATATAATATATTTAATCTTCATATAAATAAATAACCAAAATATCATTTGAACTGAGTCGACTAAACAGGGCTACCACAATATCAAGGTTTGTTTAACTATGAGTTTGGAAGGTATTGGCTGAACATTTCAAAGAAATTCGTTTGTAGGGCGAGTATAGAATGGGAAAATGAGAAGAATATGTTCAAAACATATCAAAAAAGCAGGGCTACCACAATATAAGGAAAAATAATTTTCTAGCAAGTACATTGGTATATGATTATACTACGGCGAATTTGGCGAAAAACACTTCTGTACCATGGGAAACCTGTGTATACCCCTACTTGTGATATATTAAAATTGTATTTAAAGGAAAGTAGGTGGATTAATTCTTTCCAGAACTACTTCTCATATGATGAATCACTCTGGTCATAGTCATTACTGAATGAATGAATCCCCGATGCCCGAAAACCATTCATGATGCAATTAGGAATGATTTCACCCCAACTATCAAAAACTCACTTGCGAATCTCAGCATATCTCATTGGAACTTCATCCATGATGCCTATCCGACTTGGTTTGGTCCCTTTTCTTCCTTTTCCATCAAAACAAGGAATGCTTTTTTCTCCTACCAATCCTCTGGTAATCATTGCCCAATTGACATAATAGCTCAAATCAAACTATTTCGCTTCAAGAAATTCGAGCACCAACAATTACTACTAATGGATCTTTCACGAGCTATTTTCCTTGGTTTATATTTTATAGCAACATTTGAACAATTTCCTACCATCCTCTTGGCACAGACCGACTCCTTCAGTTCTTGTTCTAACTGCGGCCAGAACTCCACCGGTTTCCTTCATGCTCTTTTTGTTGCAAGTAAAATGTTTAATAAAGCCTTTTGAAACCACCGTTCACACAAACTAGATTCGCCAACCTCATAGAAATGAGCTGCAGAACAATTTCTGTGTATGAAATTGATAGTCATAAGCATAATTAGGATCAAAGAACATAAAAGTTGTTATCTAGATAATTGGACTCAGTCCCCCCTTTGCTAAACATCTGCTTGATTTTAAACATGTTAGTGATTTTGTACCCATATTAATATTATTACATTTTATGACTAAAGGCCCAAAAATGGATGTACTGGAACAATTAGAAATTTTACAATGTTTGTCTGATGATGATTGTGATGTGGTTAACGAGTTTCTATACCCTTCTCACAGTAGCAGATCCAGGGAGGGGGCACCGGGACACGTGCTCCCCCTCCCTATCATTGGACCTGCAGATAAACAAGTATAAATAAACTATATATTTGGAACAGCATGCAATTCATCCAGCCAACATCCCGGTGCAATTTCCACTCTTCTTTTGTTTTTTATTGCAAGGATTTTAAATGGTATCAGGATCAATTTGTGGATTTCCTTTTGTCTATTTTTGAGATGATTCTTGGCGAGCCTTCGGTTTGCTTTGGTTTTAGTTTCTAGTGCCTGCTATGTCTGGTTTATACCGCTCAGGGTGCTTACGCACCCCTCGCATTCCAAAAGTAGAGTATCCCTCACCATGTGGGCGGTGATTGGGTGGGTAAGTGCCGAAAAAGGATACAGTAGAATATTGTATTCCATCTTTCCACCGTCATAAGTATAAATTTACCAGAACATATTATACTACTTATACATTTTTTCTATTACGTGCCCTCCCTGTTGAATTTTTCTGGATTCTCCACTGCCTTCACATTCCCCACTGCTGGATATCCCTTACCTATACCTCCCCCACCACCACCGTCCCTCCCCACAAACCCATACTCTTCCTATTCCTCCTCCCCCCTCCCTTCCTTGTCCAATAAGTAATCAACCCCGTAATTCCTTTCCTACTCCTCCCCCTCTAGCCTTACTAAATATTTGGATGGTCTCTGTTTTCTGGTTACCTGAGGATGTTACCTGGTAATGGAACCAGTCAAAATTTAAACTTTATACAGTAAAACCTCCATATAACAAAATTGGCAGAACCGAAAAAAGGGATGTTCGTTGTACAGAGGTTACGGAGGGTTGCATACACAGGGGCAGACCAGCCATGCGTGGGTAAATTAGGCTTAACCCCTCAGAGACAGGCTATATTTAATTACCACTCTATCATAAATCCGGCAGGTATTTAATTGAAATGGCCAATTTTGATGTACATAGTTCATTATAAACATAATGTTTTACCTAATAATCCGATTATACGGATTTACGTGAAAATTTCGGAATATCTATGCCATAGTACATGTTATATAGCTTATTTTTTTACATAATTCTATTTCAGTAAGCTTATGTGTTATCACATGAAGAAGTAATAACAGTTTATACCACAAATGTTTAGCTCTTAATCACTGCTTTTAGTGCTAGAATAGTTTCAATGAACTTCAACTCCATTCAAATAATGCAGTTGAGTTTTCTGTAAATATTCAGCTTGCCGCTTCATTCTCGTTACAACGCAATAGCTGAGAGTCTATTCCCACTTTATCTCTTCCAAACACAGATGTTGTGAACTAGAGAACTGTTTACGAATAACATTGCATGGATATGATTTATGAAAACGAGAGTGAATTATCTCTAGCTGTCTCTTATTCCCCTTCTTCTCATGGTGCCTTAGCAACCTTGAACACTACTAATTCCTATTGATTGAGTACACTTGCCTTTTGTTCTGTACCTTTGATCATATTCTTTCTGAAGATGGAATTGTCTGATAAAAATTATTGACTTTTAAAAAAATTATTTCTTTCCATAAAGAATGAGCTAATTTCTGAAAGTGATTTAGAGACATAAATAAATTTTTAGTAAAAGATAGAGATTAAAGGTGAAGAAACACAGCAAATCATTTTTACTTGTGTCAACCAGCAGAGCAGACGTAATTTAGTTTTGCGTAACTAAAAGGGTTAGAAAAAATATTGTATTCAATGTCTTCTTATGATAAAAACCTTTCTATATAATAATGTGATAGCTAATTGAAAAAAAATTAAAAACAGCACGGCATGGGTCAGTATCACACTCAGAAGCCGGCGATACAGTAAGAAACCGAGGTCTGTACCATGCACAGATTGGCGCTGAGGTGTTAATCATGGGGCTCATCTGATCAAGCAAGACACTGCCAAACCATTGAATATACGCGTAACAATACGTAAAGATTAATATGTTCATTATCATAATAGTGCATTCTATGAAAACAATAATAGACAATATTAATGTCTTGCTACTAATAAAAGTGCAAGATGAGATAATGATTTTTATCGTAATATGCATTAGATTCATTTATGCACTCCATCTGATAGCGGGACTGAGTATTTGTGAATGAGAGCACATAAAATATCTCACGTTTTTAATTCACTATAAAATGTATTATACATATTACTATTTCTCGTGAAATATAGACCAAAATTCATAGTGCGTATTGCATTCTCGGGAATACAGTTACTCTGTTTAGCTTTAAATAACCGCTGATTTCAGAAATATTCTCGCTGACAGAACATGAATGTTGTTAGTGTAATATTAATCTGGGAACAACCGATTAACAGAAAATAGCAAAAACGATTATTGTGCGCCCTATTTTCATTCCGTATGGGCAGGCCCGGACATAGAGACCCAGGGCCCCTAGGCAGTTAACAGAGTCGGGGCCCCCTTTTTGGTAATTTAGCAAAAAACAAACTTTACTTTTATTTTTTATTTATTTAACGTACTTTGACTTTATAAAATAGACAAGCAGACTTAGAAATGGAATAGACAAGTACCAACTATACTTTTTTACACATTATAATTTTTACATTTACATATAATTACAAGATTACATTGCCACGCAACGAAATTTCTTCTCTGCAAAGGAACGGATGACCTCACTATAGTCCACAGACTGCGTTATTTCTGACTCTATGTACAGCACAGAGAGTGAATTAAGCCTGTTCTCTTCTGTGGTAGATCTTAAATAATTTTTTACTCTCTTTAGCACTGAAAACGACCATTCTGCAGAACAGTTTGACCCTGGTGTACTCAACAGCATCCGGAGCGCTATTCCCACGTTTGGATAAATGTCCAAAAAGCCTTCCCTAATCGAACATTCTAGAATACAGGTCCATGACATTCTAGAACATTCCTGAATGTTCCATAGTCTTCCACAGAGTTCTAGAACATTTGACACTTTTCCAGAGTTTTCCAGGACTTTCGAGAACTTTCTATACACATACAATATCGAAATATCTAGAACCTTCGAGAATGTTCCTGTACTACCATTCACTAATCATTTCCGGAATATTCTATCTTACGGGATTATTCTATAAAATCTTAAGACACTATACACTAGAAAATTCGATCACATTCTTTAGCTTCCGTCGCCAACACTACTCGTATCGTAACCTTAACTAACCTCAGCAAATTCGCGTGGAAGATTAAACCTTCGAGCCGCAAAATTGAAATTGATTCAACTTTCTAACACACACTTTCAACGCGAACTGACAAGTAGTGACAAGTTATAGAATGAAGTCAGGTGCGATGCAAAGCAAACAAAGAACACAAACACAGTGTTGCCACGTGACTTGTCAAAAAATTAACTATAGTCAATTATTTTCTATTTCGTTCGGAAAAATTGACATATTATTTTCCGTGTCCTGTGTCCTCAATGTGTACCATTTCGGATCCCTGGTCTGCTGAGGTTGGGGCCCTAGGCAGAAGTTCGCCGCTGCGTATGGGTACAGAAAACGAGAAAGTAAGACAAAATTAAATATTTCAAGTCAAACATGTATGTCATACAGGACTGGCTGGTAAAAATGTTATCAGTTAATCATCGACCAGCCCCACTAGAGAAAAAACATTACGTAGACATGGTAAATGTTGGCTCACCAAGATACCTGGAAAATCCCCACAGAGCAGTGGGAAATGGAGGTAGGGGCGCGCTCTGCATTTTTCATGAGCACAATTAGGAGGGAAAAATTAGCATGTCATTTCTGCAATCCTTTTACTACTGCATTAAGATTAGATTTATAAGTTAAAAGCTAACCAATTGGGACCAAAGGTCTCCTAGCCCTCGGCAGGAGTTGATGGCCTGTAGGACCGGACATCTACTCTTTTTGGTTAATGTCTTTCTCTTTCTGTAGTCAGATAAAAACTTGAAAATGTTATCTCATGTCTTTCCTGCATGTGTACATAATAGCATTATCATGCAGAGGGCTTTTCTCAGCTGTATATACTCTTGTTCTCTTCTTTTGTTCACATCTTTTAACATGTTGGATACATACCTGAGTTTAGCATAACAAGAATCAGTTATATCTCTCAATTTGCATCAAAGCAGTTTAAAGCACATGGTTCAGTCAAGTTTCCTCATATTATTATCTTCACTTATTAACCTTTTAATGCCGGGTTTAAGTGCCCGCCTATAAGGTCCCGCTGCCAGAGTTTCTCAAGGGTATTTAAATTTTTCTTTTATCTATTTGAAAAATATTGTATATCTCACGATCTATTGATGATAAAATGTTCAAATAAAAAGCAGTTTATAATAAATATATTGTAGAATGACGTGGTTTTTGCTTAATAGAGGAAATAAATGCTATGGTTTATCATATCGGTATATAAACTTGATGTAAACAGAAAAAATTAAAAACAAAGACGTTTACTCACTTTTTGGTGACATGGTTCTTACTCACTTCACAGCTATTGCGACCCTGGTATCCTAGATTGTTGGGCTAGTTTGATACTCCTCAAAGCAAGGAGCAACACACAATCCTACGTCACACACCTTACACCTTAATTTGTCTGCGATTGTTTTCCTTTTGTCGAGCACATACAAAATATATGCATATAAAATATTTACGGAAGTATATATTCAAAAAGTAAAATATGGATATATAAATATTATCCGTAAATATGAAAAATATATTCTAAACACTAAAGAAATAAACAAAAAGCTACGAAAATGTATAACTCGTTAGCTTACTTCTGCTCTATATTGCGAACTGGAAAAGAATGACAAAGATGGAATCTATGTCGATGCACAAAAGGAAGAGAAGAATAACCAAGGGAACTAAGGCATGAATATTGTCACGAGGTTCATTTTTTATTGCATCTGTTTGAGTTGTGAAGGAGAGTCCCACAGCTAATGCCTACCACTTGAGAGTGTTTGTTTACCCTCCCCTTCCCCCCCTCATGCATGGTCTTGCGATTGGAGGTCATTTTGTAAAATATTTACAGAAATATATATTCCAAAAGAAAATTATAAATATATAAATAATATTCATAAATAAGTAAAATATATTCTAAACACTAAAGAAATAAAATAAAGCTATGAAAATTGATAACTCATCAGGTTACTTCTGCTCTATTGCATGGACTGCTAAGGAATAATAAGGCACAATGTGTATGTTGGTGCGTAAAAGAAAGAAGAACATAACCAAGGGAACTAAGTAGATGGTAGCTCGTAAACACTTTGGCTCCAAGTTGAACAGTTGTATAAAACTCCTTCAGCCAAAAATTGTAGGGTAAGCCCTATGCATTGCGCCTACTAAGTGGGGATCTTCAGGGGAGAACCTGCCTTGGCAGTGAACAGAGTTTAACTGCGACGAAGTTAGAAGATAAGTTTATAACGAAGACCGAAAAACATTTGAGGATCGAAAAGAATTTTGTGCGTTAAGTTCGGTCAATTTATATAAAGTTTTGTTAAAATCAGTATCTGTGTTCATGAGATTGTTTCTGTTAAGTCCTCTATGTGTATACTGTGTCCAGTTTCGAGGATATGAGTGGCTATGCTTGATTTCTCAAAACGATTGTGTTTGTAATGGGCTAAGTGTTCTTTAAATCGTGTTTTTAGTTTTCGTCTGGTTTGTCCTATGTACATTAAATTGCAATGTGAACATTGTATTTTATAAATTCCAGACTTGTTCAAATTCTCCGTTCTGTCCTTGGTGCTATCCAGTAAGTTTTTCAAACTATGTGGGTTCGTGTATGTTATTGTGCAATTCTTATGTTTGGAAATTTTATTCAAGCCCCTGTTTAATATGGGACAATACGGTAGTTTTATATATTTGTTGGCCTTATTGTTGTCAAGTTTGAAAGTGGTGGAGTTGGACAACGTTTTTTTAAGATTGTGTTTCCTTATTAATTTATTGATTAAATTGGGATCGAAACCAAGTTTCTTTGCAGTTTGTTTTATATGTTTGAGTTCTTTAACATATCTATCTTTGTTAAGGGGGATTTTGCACAATCGGTGTGTTAAGAATTGGAAAACAGCTGTTTTTTGATTCATAGGATGGAAGGAGTTATTTGGAATATAATTGTCAGTGTGTGTTGGTTTCCTGTAAATATCAAACTCTATTTGTTGTTGGTTATTAATGATTAGTAAATCCAGAAATGGTAATGTATTGTTCTCCTGAAGTTCAAAAGTGAATTTTATGGATGGATATATGTTGTTTAATTGATCCACAAAGTCTTCTACTTTTTGTTTTTTTAAATCAAAAATTGTAAAAATATCATCAACATATCTAAACCAACTTTCAGGAAAATAATAATTTCTTTGGAGGTGGAGAACCTACATAGCACCATTCGTTCAACTTCCGTTTCAGTTGTAAGCTTGTAAGCTGTCCATGTTTCGTCAAGAGCTACGATATGGCGCAGGAATATATCCCCTTTGTTGTGGTACCGTTCAAGATAGAAGTTAGCAATGGCATACCTGTGCCACTTTTGCTTCTCAGTAAGGTGGTGTGGGACACAACATGATACAATTTTACGCTTCTGATGATGTCTTTAACAATGTCACAAACTGTGAATTGGCTTATCCCAACTTCCACAGCCAATTGGCGTGCTGTCCATTGCCTATCCACTTCCAACAGTGACTTTACGAGCTGCACCTGCTCGTCCAGGATGATGTGTTGTCCTGCACATTGATTATCCTGCGTAGAGTCCCGACCCTGGCAAAATTATTTCACCCACCATGCGACAGTTCGGTACGACAATGCATCATTGCCACATGCTTCCTGCAGACCATGCCAATAGTCCTTTGCGCTACACATGTGCAACCTCTATTTTGATCCAGAAACACTTCCATGTTCGTGAACATGTCTTAGGGTCCTATGTTATGAGACCGACTTTCTCAGCTTGTTCACAGGTGTGAAACTTACTGCGTACATCCAAGGCATGGTGCCCTAACAGCACAGTGCACTAACGGTCAATTTGTAACCATTCTGCACATTCGATAGCGGTGTTGCCACTACTTTTCATTCATACATTCGGTGAGAGCCAAGGCCTGGGTCATTCAGCCAAAAAAATCCCCATATCTGAATGTTGCATTCTTATTCTTACCTAGGGTTACCATCTTTTTTGTGGAACGCCGTGGTGCAACAATGTGTACTACAGTGTATGTAGCATTTTTGGAGCATGATTCCCGAACATGAATGAAATTATTGCAGAATTCCTGAACAAAACTGAACATTTTCATGAAATTACTGGACATTTTAAGAAAAAACCAAAAATTATTAATGAATGCATATGCACAAGCAGTTCATAACTATTTAATGTTTTTCCAAGTTTTAAAGTGCAGATTTGTAAAAATCAAAAATTATTTAACTTATTCCAATAATACATAATAAAACTCCTGAAGTCCTTAGTTCAGCATTTTTGCCTGTGAATTAGTTTATGATCTGAACTAAAGCCACTTATTTGATAACATAGTCTTTTGTACCTTTCTTCCAATTATGAGGTGTGGTTGACAAATTGGGATGTACATTATTTTTGTGGATCTTAAAACATAATAATTGCACATCATGTACAAATTTTTATTATAAAAAGTATACAACAAAAGTTACAAGAAATTCAACATTGTTAAAAATATAAAACATATAAAATATAAACAACATTGAAAAGAATATAAACTAAGTACAAATTACAGTTACCAAAAATGTTTTCTTCTTCATGCAAAATTACAGCTATAAATAAAACCTAATTGCTAAATTTCCATTTATATTTTTATTATTTGCTGCTGCTAGCACTTGGTCCATATTTTTAATGAAATCATAAAATTCAGTACAATTCATATTAAAATTAAACTTTACTTGAAGTTCAACTTTCACTACACCTAATTCTAGTCGATTTCATGGATCTGTCCAAATAGTTGTGGCAGATATAGCATGAAGTGGGTCAGCGTAACACAGAGAGTGGTTATAATATGAAAAGAGTGTAATGGTGAAATCATTGTTATGTGGATCAGCATAACATTGATAGCCCCTGTATATAATATGGCACATTGAAATGTGTACTGTATTTTATGAAAAAATTTATAATGTAAGATGAGTCAAAATTCACTTTTATCCATGCTTGGGAAAACAATATTTGACTAAAAGGTTTAAAATAATGTAGACTACTTAGTAATTATTTTTAATACTGAGTAATGATGTATCATTTGTGCAGTGGTTTATTTATTATTTTATTTTTTCCAGCGGCAATACTTCTGCACAAATACAGTGCTCATGGTGCGACTGATGTCACTGGTTTTGGTCTACTTGGTCATGCTGAGAACTTGGCTAAGCATCAAACCGGGGAGGTATCATTTGTCATCCATAATCTCCCAGTAATAGCCAAAATGGCTCTTGTGGCAAAATCTTGTGGTTCTTCACTCCGTCTTCATCAAGGGCTTTCACCTGAGACATCTGGTTGGTATTATACGTTGCTCCACTTTTAAATGTATTTCATAATCTTTTAGCTTACTTTTGAATTTATGTAGGAATTGGATGGAATCATAATTATACCAGAATGTTTTAATATTACTATTAAATCTCAGGTTGAAACAGTTTCAAGTTTTTTGTTTCAAATGTAATTTTTAACCATCTCTGGTCCAAAGTGGATGAGACTGGTTCTACAGGCTGAGTTATACGAGGACAGTTGGCTGTTCGACAGCTCAAGATGGTAACTGACTTCATGTAAACATGTCCCGACTGCACAGTCCAGTTCACAAGACAGCCAGCTGTCTCGTGGCCTTGGTTTCTATTTCGGAACAGTTGACAGGGCAGTTGATCTTGCAGACAGTTGAATAATACAGTGTAGGCAGGCGCTCGAGAAGTGTACAAACAAGCAGTGACAGTTCAGACAATTAGTAATGGAATTGTTCTTGTTTTGCTGTAGGGTGATGAGACTTTTGAAGCAGTTGTCATTCTTTTGCTGTGTGCATTTTAATTTTGAGGCATGTTTTATTCCTTCAGAGTATAACTTTATATAAGATATTTAATCTGTGATTGCTTTTATTTCAGGAGGGTTATTGATATGCCTCCCAAGAGAGCAGGCAGCAGAGTATTGCAAAGAAATAGAGGCTCTGGAGGGTTACCAAGCTTGGATTATTGGTATTGTTGAAAAGGGTATGAGGACAGCTAGAATAATTGAAAAGCCAAGAGTTATAGAAGTGCCAGCAAAGGAGAGGGAAGGATATCTGTGGTAGAGGTGGTAGCCACATTTTTTATCGATAAGCTTATTGTCATTATGAGATGAGAAGTATTTTATCTTATCCATTTGGCTTTGAATTTTAGTCATGTAAATCATTTTTTTCCTGGGTGATGTGTTTTTCTGCTTAGTTTTGTTTAAAAATGGGACCATCAAGGGTTAAATGAATTTGTGTTTATTTGCATTTATCTACTTATAGAATACATTTTTATTTAGATGAAGGGTTGTTGAGAAAATCTTTCCACCAGAGTCAAACATATGACGAGGGTAAGAGAAACTTGAAAAGAGGCCTTACCTTCTGAGGTTACTTTTGGTCTCTGTTGGCAAGACATAAATGTGATGTGCCTTTTAAATAAAAATATTTGGTTTGCCAGTGTTTTTTCATTGATATTTGACCTTGTATCTTCTTTTCTATCAGTATTTCTAACTTATATTGTCGAGATTCTAAACAAGTGAGGGATGAATTGAAGAGAAAATTACATAAGGTTCTTTTTTTGTTTTAGGATTATCACTTTACCAGTGAATCGGTAATAGCGGAATGCCTTATGGGCACCTCTGGTCCGTTTGTCAGTCGTAACTTTCATCTCCTAAACCACTGTATGGATTTTAATTAAATTAAGTATGAGTGATTGTTATTAAAATTTGTTGCCAATTGTGATTTTGAACTGAATCTGTCAATTAAAACTTCTACTTTACCTAATTACTTTAATAAACTTATACTCGTATCTCATTAAATGGCATCCATCAAGCAACAATGAAATACCAAACTTTTATCTCTCTAGGTCTTATATGATCTGTAAGGTATGGATTAAAAAAATTATTCGGATAGAGAACAACATTTACTACAAGAAAGTCCACGAGACCAAAAACTTAAGAGTTATAGTTTCGGAGATAGAAATTCTAGAAAATCCTGTGCAAAACATCACATATTTTATTTACATCTATTAAATTGTGTGTGTCAAAGTTCTTTCAAGACATTTCAGAATGAGCAAATTCCACAAGGTTGAGCATGACTTTATTAATGATATCGCATATTTTGTTTAAATCGATCGCAAACACGGTTCTCTCAGCAAACAACAATTAAAAATCCATATATTTCTCTCCCATGCTCTTATATGATCTGTGAGGTATAGATTAAAAACTTTATTTGGATAGAGAACAACATTTACTACAAGATAGTCTCCGACACCAGATAATTATGACTATAGTTTCGGAGATAAAAATTCGAGAAAACGCACAATCTTTTGATACCTTTTCATATGTATTTTCCATTAAGAACATCTTTGAAATCTCTGTGTATTCCATTTATGGAGTATACTTTTCCATCTTATTAGGCATGTTTCGCTTTCAGCATAAGTGCCTATTAGCATCGGTTTGTCCGTCCGTCCCCATGTTCGTTCTCGGCTCTACAAAATGGATTTTTATGATATTTGATATTAAGGACTGACAGTCAGAGACAATTAAAAAATCACAAAAATAAATCACGTAACTCAATCAGGGGTACCACTCTACTGGTGGCAAAGATGAGCTTTCCGTTATATCTTGTAATTTTTGGTCAAATTAAAATAGTAGACGAAATGAAATACTCGGTTACTACTACAGTGAAACCTGTCAAAGGCAGAATCGCAAGGGACCATGCAATATTTCCGGGATAAGCAGGTTTTCCATCTTAGACAGGTTAAAAAAATGCACGGATTTTTTACGAAATTAAAAAAAAAATTATGCATAGAACTAAATTTATTGTAATGAAACCATTTTCCTTTAAAAACCCACAGCCCAGAAATTATAAATATTTTATAAAGACCTAACCAGCTTAACAAAGACACTTAAAGATTCTACATATAATACAAATATTACAAAAAAGGCAAAGCATCACTAAAAATTGTTTCAAGAAACTGTCCAATTTCAATTGTTTTGTTTCCATTTTCAGTGATTTCGTCATACAGGTGAAAGAAAGCCCTAACTCCAGAACTTTTTCATAAAAGTCATTTTCCCCCTTCATTTTGGCATAAGGTTTTAAAGCATTAATGTAACTTAACAGTTGTGATGATGTAAGTGTTTCTGGTTCCTCACAATCTTCTCCCCTCTATTCATCTTCTGAACTTCCCACAGTGTCATTAGTTTGAGATACTATCACAGTTTGTATGTCAATTTCATCATTCTCTGTGAAAACGTTATTGTCAATGTTCACAAAACTTTCTGCATTCACAACACTAACCTCATTCATGCATATCTTCAATCAAAGTTTGGATTTCATTGTTATCATTATTGCAAACAATTTCCTCACAATCAACATTATCATCAAAAATGAACCCACAGTTTCGGAAACACTTTCTTATGCATACATCTTTCACATACTTCACTGAGCGGCTTAAAAATGTAATTACATCTAGTACATCAATTTTTACAGTTAATTGTGAGACTCCTACTATCATCCATACTTTCAATAATATGCTGAAGCATCAAATACCTGTAATTAAGTTTTACATTCTTTATGATTCCATTGTCTAGTGGCTGTAAAATGGATGTCGTGCAAGGACGCAAGAAAACTAGCTGAATATTTGATAGTCGAATTCTTGGGTGGCATTATCTAGAAAATGAAGAATATTCCTATTTTCCTTTTCCATTCTTTTATTTAATTTATTCAAAAATTCCTCGAATATAGCACTTGTCATCCTTGCTTTCTTATTCGATTTCCATTCCACAGGAAGTTTTTTCTTTAAATTTTTGAAGCGTCGTGGGTTTTCACTTTTACCTATCACTAATGGCTTTTCTAGTTTTCCATCAGCAAATGCGACCAAAAGTACAGTTAACCGTTCTTTTGAATAGCGACCTCCAGAACACTTTTCTCCTTTCATCTGCAAGGTCTCATTAGGCAGAGCTCTGAAAAACAAAGTTGTTTCATCAACATTTCCGATGTCTTTGGGTTTGTAATTGCGGATTATTTCTTTTAATCTATTGTGCCAACTTTCTACCTCATTTTTATCAACGTCATTTGCTTCCCCACAGGAGACATTAAATGTAATGTTGTGTCTTTTCCTAAAACTTGGCAACCACCCATTTGATGCAGAAAAACTATCTATCTGAAGTATTCCTGCAGTTTCTTTTGCTTTCTCTTGTAGAATTGAACCAGAAATAGGGAAGTTCTTTGCCCTGGCTGCTGCAAACCACTCAAACAATGCGATTTAGCTCACTATACTGTGTGTCCCTTACTTTCATTCTGGCCAAATCATGTCTGCTGCTCGCTAAATATTTCTCCATTATTTTATCCTTTTGTTTGATAATGTTGTAAACGGATTATTCCTGGTTTTCCCAAAATCATAGTCCACCCAAAAATTCAGTGTTCCCACTTCTTCCTGTCATTTGCTGCCTAGAAATAAACTCATTAGCTCAGCAACGAGCGACAATACATACAAGGGTTATCGAATGCACCCCAGCACCATGGGGTTCTTCGCGGCCAAGCTGCAGGGCTACACCAGACAACCCAAGTGCATCATTGCCTCCTATCAAAATTTAAACTTGTGATCCATGAGAAAAATGACATTCTATTGATCAGATATTTATCATGACATACAGTGAATATAGAAATTTGATTACTAAATAAAAATCTTGTAATTTTCCACTATTTTATTAGGACACGACCTAGGTTTCGATGCTTAGCGTCATCATCATGATGATGACGCTAAGCGTCGAAACCTAGGTCGTGTCCTAATAAAATAGTGGAAAATTACAAGATTTTTATTTAGTAATCAATATGGAATTATTCCACCACATCACGCCTTCAACGGTTGAATTAATAGAAATTTGAATTGTAATCCTGGGACCATTCAATCTCAAGATAATCCTGGCATATGCATGCATGCGACCAAAGCTGTCATGATCTCTGGCAGCTCTATCTTGGGAGTGAATAGTTATAGGACTAACATTCAAATTTCTATACTCCATACAATATCACGAGAAATTTCTGACCAATAAATGTAATTTTTCTCGCGGATTACAAGTTTAAATTTTGGTAGGAGATGATTATGCATGATAATTTCGGGGGTGGACCTTCATACCTTGGCTGCCAAGGAAACGCATTGCGTGGGGTTCCTTCCGTAATTCCTGTTAATGACCCTGGTCGCTATACCACTTGGGACAAAAAGTCTTTCAAACAAAAGCTGTTTTGGACCGTAAGTGGTGTGTGATCTGTAAGCAACACAAAACCCGAACCAGACTACCTGAAACATTTCTGTTTGAAATTTTCTTTCCGCCTTTCAAATTCAACTTATTCATACAAGTAATGCTACACATAATGCTTTCCGTCTGCATCTCACAGGTTTCGCCTTTTAGAGGGGCTTACTTGTGAAAAACGTGATCATTATACATTGCGATTCTGATATTTCCAGCTTTGACAGGTTTCCACCTTATGCAGATTCCATCCACAAGTTTCGATGTAGTTCTACAAGTTTATTTAAAAACTATTTTAATTTGATCAAAAATTTACGAGATATAACGGAAAGTTCATTTTTGTCACCAGTAAAGTGGTACCATTGACACGTGATTTATTTTTGTGATTTTTTAAATTGTCTTTGACTGTCAGTCCTTAATATCAAATATCATAAAAATCCATTTTGTAGAGCCGAGAACGAACATGGGGACGGACGGACAAACCGATGCTAATAGGCACTTATGCTAAAAGCGAAACACACCTAACAAGATGGAAAAGGCGACAAATTTTAATAACAATCACTCACACTTAATTTAATTAAAATCCATACAGTGGTTTAGCAGATGAAAGTTTCGACTGACAAATGGACCAAAGGTGCCCATAAGGCATTCCGTTATTACTGATTCACTGGTAAAGAACGCCTAATAAACAATTTTTAACAAAGGGATTTGCAAATTTTAAAAAAATTTAACAATGGGCTCTTGCGAGTCCACTACAGTTCACCACTGACCTCAAACAAAGGTGTAACCTTATAGTGATGTCATAATCCTAAAACAAATATTTTCCCTTTTTTATTAAAAACAATTGTTTGCTCTCATTAGACACATTTGAATTTCGTTTTCAAAAAATATAAACCTGTTTTTCAGCTGTAGAACTGTCCATGCCCTGAGCTCCTATCTTAATTTTAACTTGATTAAAAATGCGAATTTATAAAGCCCTGCACTGATTTAAGGGGGAAGGGGGCAGAAATAAAACTAAGGGGTCAGAAAATTACACATTACTCATTAGCAGCCGATCCTAAATCCATAAAATTTTTCCATGTCTAGCCCTCATATAGACCGACCTATCCTGAAAATTTGAATTCTCCAGATGCATGTTTCCAGAGATATTGCCTGCACAGACGGATGGAAAGACAAATTGAATACCTAAGCGATTTTTTTAGAAAAACATCTAAAAATGTAACTTATACTACTACAGAAATTTATTAAGCTTAAGAAAATACAATCATTAGCGATGATTTTTAGCCTACTTTCCAGGCTTATAGTTTTGTTGTTCTGTCTGTCTGTCCATCCTCCCCTGTTAACTTTTTAACCAATAGACTGATTTTCATGACATTTGGTAGAAATCTTCTGCTACCCGAGCCGAGCTCCTGCGGATAGTTTTTGTTGCAAATATTGAAAGTCCTGGGTGCGATTCCGGTAACTATCCTTCCCATTTAATTTGCATGGGAAATCTGAAAACCATCGTGCAGGGTAATTTTCTCTTGCACATTAAAATATCTTAGAATTGTAATATTGGAGTGGGATTTGTACTGTTCTCTGAGGAAAGGAATCGAGATTCTATTTTTTATCGTAGAATTTTGCTTATAAATCATATTTCTTAGAATTTTGCTTAAATACTGGGAGTTCTGCAGTTTTTATCACTCATTACAAGAGTTTTGGCATTGCAACGACTATTGTTGGATTCGGATACCATATAGTCTAATGCAGCATTTCCAAACCTTTTGAACTATGCGGACCATGTCATTACTTACAGTGTAAGATATGAAGAACTGGGAAATTTTAAGTAAAAATGCCATTAACAAAAATATTCAACACCTGTGATAGTGTACAACTTGCTTAATTTTTCCCAAAAAAATTCCAGCTAAATATGAGGTGCTGCCTGAAAAAAAAAACTAATTTTGAAAACCTCCGCGGACCACAAGTGGTCCACGGACCATAGGTTGGGAAACACTGGTCTAATGCATATACGTGTTATTTTTTCCACAAATACACTTGATCAATTTAGTTTTCCATTCGAATGTATTGGTAATATTTTATAATGCTAAATTATGAAATTTGGGAATACAAAGAACAACTCATCCATGGTGATTTTAAAGCTATTAAAGCCAATATAAGTATTAAATAAATACTTGTGGTACCCACAAAAACTTATGTGAAGTCAGTCAGAAATCGGTATGTTTAAAAGTAATAATAGACCATTTCTCCTTATAAAATTAGACAACATATTTTGAATTTCATGTATGTTTATATAATTTATATGTGCAATTTTAATTGCTTCTCCCTTACGAAAAAGGTAACATTCCAGTATTGAAATAAAGAAAGATTTTTTTATTTTGGTAAATTGTTAAAAATGCCCCCAGTCCACACAAAGTTGACTGAATAATAATAATCTGCAATTATTAACGTTGCACTCTATTAAGTTGACATTGCTATAACTATAATTTCAATGCTTCATAAAAAGCATGAAGCAAATAACTCAATTCTTCCATCTATTTTAAGGCTTGAACGCTAATTCAATCCGAGGCAACAATGCGGGACCCCTTGGCAACACCCGGAGATGGTATGAAAAAGCCTTAAAATTTCGAAAAGAAATGTGTTTCTGACAATTTTTTCCATGTAACATCTAAACATCGCAAGAATAAGATATTTTATAGTTTTAGCCACCAAATAAAACAAAAACAGAGAAATTTGGACCATATTTGCATATTTTAATGAAACACCTTGAAAAATCGAAGTTCCTGTGTAAACATATGGGAAAATATAATTGGCTCCTGGAGTCGAACCTGGGATACTTCCGTAAATGAAAATAGTTTTTCTGAGGTCTCCTATAGTGCATTTCAAATAACTTGGAGGTTTAGTGAGAAGAGGAAGCTTCCAAAAGCATGACCTTGAGGGAACCAATACGAATTGAAGGAGGTGGGAACAAAAACTCTCTCTCTCAAGTCGCTCCCATGGAAACTGTTGCCAAGTGCTTACACTGCTGAAGTTGTGGAGTTCCCTTTGCTTCATGAGCACACTGCAAGGTGCATTCCAGTTACTAGATACAGCAACGCCGAGTTCGAAGTCTTTAGCCAGGAGACATTGCCTCACCCCCTTGCATCGGAGACATACGAGTGGTCCCGAGTATGAATGAAATGTCAGTCGCAAAGTCATTTGAAATGCAGTATAGTTGGCAGAAACAAAATGGCATTTGCAGCATTTCTTGATGACAAACTTCAAGAGATAAAAGGGCAGTATTTTTCTGACCGAATTTATACTTTACGTATATTGTTTTGGCAAATAAAATTATTTTCGAAATTTTTATTTACTGAATCAGATAAGAAATATTTTTTTTTTTAAATATTCAATTGTTTAAATTAAGATAATGTCTCTTTAAATACAATGTTGCCAGTCGTTGTGTTAGGGTAGTTTGCAAGAGCAAAACGTAGACTATCTCGTTTAGTTACTCTGGATGCGGCATCATATGTCTATGACAAAAAACATTTTCTTTTAAGTAAATTTCACCTCTTTCCAGAGTTAGGCCTTGAGACTTATTGATGGTAATCCCAAACACCACACTCACTGGAAACTGACGTCTCGGCCAATCAAAAGGAAAATCGATGTCGGTAGGTTGAAGAGTGATACATGGAATTAAAGCAATTGAAAAGCATTGGACTCGTTGCCATGGTTGTTAATATTTTTCATTGTTAGAAAACTGAAAAAATATCCTTATTTTCTGATTAAAAACATTTTTACACCGATTTGTCTCCGATTCAAATTCTCTTAAAAATATCAAACTACTGTCCTTGCAAAAAGTCTAGACACCCGAGTTTGAGGCGGTATATTTTGAAAACGACCGCAACGATATTTATGGGGTGAAAAGTAATGGCTAGAGAATTTATTTCTACGTTAATTGATGTACAGCTTAAATTTTTAGTTTCTGTTTAAATATTTTATATTGGCTGTATTTGAAGAAAACATGGTTTTTAGCCCTGGAAATTCAGTAAGACCAATTTGAATGTTTACAACTCAGAAATGCTACAATGTATCAACTTGCAATTTTAATAGCGCTGACCTAAAACTATTAGGAACAAGTTCCTGTAAGCGTTATTTTATAACAGCAACATTAATACCCGATTTTGTTACATTTCTGAAATTCAGCTATCTTCGTCATTCCTTGGTTGTTTTCAAAGTTAGAGGTACCGTTGTCACTGGAAAAATGTCTATATTACTAAATTGTAAAAAAGAACATTAGAACATTACTTCCCAAAATGATACTGATTTTTATTTCATCTTCATTTTGCCTCCGCCTTTTAGCTACATCTGGCTTAGCAAAACTGGCAGGAGAGAGGAGAAAGTATAAATTGCAGTGTGCACTGTTGCCACATCTTCTATGTTAGTGAGCTATTTACATGACCGGATGTGTGATGAATGTGGAGGAGGTGGCAACAATGCACACTGCCTCCACTCCCACTGTTTTACTACGCCAGACATAATTAGTTATAAGGTGATAGTTTTAGGTCAGTGCTATTAAAATTGTAAGTTGATTCATTATAGCGTTTCTGAGTTGTAAACATTCAAATTGGTCTTATCGGATTTCCAGGTCTAAAAACCGTATTTTTCATCAAATACAGCCCAATATAAAATATTTTAACAGAAACTAAGAATTTAAGCTGTACATCAAACATAAGTAGAAATAAATCCTCTAGCTGCTACTTTTCTTACCATTAAAATCATCGCTGTTGTTTTGTGACTGCCTCAAACTCGGATTTCTAGACTTTTTGCAAGGACAGTACATTCTTTCATCCAGAGAACGGTTTATGTCCCAACTTTGTATCTTAGTTGTAACTAATTTAAAAAAGCAAATTTATAAAGCCCTGCGCCATTTTCAATGCTTTTCTTATGGGTGTTAAAAATTGGACATTGCGGTCAAAAACACCCCTTAAATATATATTTTTCTGGAGTTTTGGATTTTTTTCAGAGGTTGTGTACCCCATGACCTATCTTCCATCCAAATTTCAGCTCTGTAGCAGTTCTAGAAGTACCTTTGTTTAGGTTTTATTTTTAAGTGTTACATGACGGAGCAAGTTTTACAATTGAATATATAGATTAATTGAAATCCGGATCGTAAGTTTGAAATGAAAATTTTGGTAGATAACAATTATTTTATCTTATAATTCATTTATTTAAATAAACATTTATTAAATGCATAACCATACTTCCCACAGTTTTACGACAACTCGTCGCTGTCAGTTCAACATGAGTGAATTCATTGTCGTTAGTTCGTTGGGCATCATTACATCCCATGACAAACTCATCTTGCGACAATTCATCACTTGACAAATTTGTCATGAGACAAATTGGAAGGTGAAATACTATGCCATACACCAGTCATGGTGTCTTGCCTTCTAATTTGTCTTGCGACAAATTTGTTGAGTGACCAATTGTCATGCAATTTAGTGACTTGCGATGAGTTTGTCCTGTAACAAATTAACATGCGATGAATCATGGTGTATTTATGGTATTCCGCTTCATACTTGAATTTAAGACGATCCTTGATTTTTGCAAGCTGAAATTTGGAAAAAAAACCTCATCTTGGATTCGTGTAAATGCTGTAATTCTTTTCAAAGCCAAAAATGATCTTTCAACTGATACTGTTGTTCTTGGAATTGTACTGATTAAATTGGCTATTTTGAAAATTTCAGGTATGCCTAAATGCACATTTGCATTTAAGTATATTTCACTGGTTGATATGGTGGTTTATGATAAAATTCCTCTGAGGAAAAAAACACATTGTTCATTTTTAAGTCAGATAAAATCAAAATATGGAGACATAATTAATTCATGCGGACATTACATCTCACGAAGAAGAAGACATGAAAAGTTTCTCCAAGACATAAAAAACTTGATTGTTTGACCACATCACAGATATGGAATTTCATTTACATGGCACAACATCACATTCATTGCTGTTTGTTAGGCTGATTGAATAGAGGCAACAATCAGCAACACTTCAAGACGTTTTATGTTACCAGTTTAAATACATGTGTAATCAATGCAGGCCGAAAAATATATTTCAGCAGTCGGCCGACTCTTCATAATTATTCTAAATACAACTTGTGGCAATTTTTTTTACAATAATGCAACACTTTGCATTGAAGTGTTAAGTTAATTGTGGCATGCATACATTTACCAAGTTTTGTTGACTAGGTGTACTATATTTCACATACGTTGCATTGTGTTTATGTCTTTGCATTTAGTATTTACTCTGTGTTCATGTAGAGTGGTCTGATAAGGTCATTCGTTTTTAGAGCATTTTTGGGGGTGTTTTTTATTATGGGCCAGAAAAGAAAAAGTGCTTTGGATTGGCTTTCTGGATATCCAGACTTCAAAGTTTTTAAATGTGATGAAAACAACCAATAAAAATGCTGTAGTGTGTGAATTCTAATTTTATGATGCTATAATACTTGCTAGAGATAAAATAATTTTGTGTAAATTTTTTAGCATCTATTAAGAGTTGCATTCATTGGGCAGTAATTTTTTTAAATCTAAAATATTGTCCATATTGGAACCTGTGAACATAGGGTGTGAGTTATTGCAGTCTGAACAGCTAGTTACTTTTTCATGTATTTATATATCTGCAGGTGAATTATTACTATTTGTACAACAAAGAAAAGACTACTGAATTTGTAATTTTTATGATCATAAAGATGAGGGTGTACGTAAATTAAAGACCAATCATGTTTTTGCTTAAACTGAACTCAAAACTCAACTCTGAACTGACCCATTATGAAAACTTGCAAACTGAACCATTCTAAAATTTGGGACAATTTGCTGCCACAATTAAACAAAATCGGGAAGCACTAAGGAAAAATGATGCTACTTATTCAAGTATTCCTATCCTCTCATTTCCATCAATGCAAAAAATGAGTATCACTCTAGAATTTAGGCTTATTGCTAGTGGTAATATTTAATAGTAAGTAAATTTTGTGTAATATTAAAAGTCGATTAAATTGAGAAGGCATGTATGTACTTATTGCAATATATAATAATTTATGAAAACTGCCATGCAATCAACTAATGTAAGCTGGATGGTCTTCTAGAGAAGAGATATTAGAAAATAGCACTTTGCTCACGCTTCACAACCAAAACTCTTTCACCTGTTTGGTTAATTTCTGCCTTGAATGTGCCTTCTCTCTTTATTAGTACCTTATGACCAGAAATACCACTGTTCCTTTAAGTTACACACACTATTCAGGTGTTCTAGCAGATTATTCAAATTACAAAAACAATAAAATAAAAAGTATGATAGAAATGAAAAGAGTATCTATTCTGTTTATCTATATACTTTTTTGTTTTTAATTTTGCATGAGTGCACACACTCACCACAACTATCCCCAGTAGCTAGAAATAGATTATTAAAATGATTTAATAGATTTGTAAATTGTCACTGTGCTCTTTTTTTAAGTGCTAGTAGTAGTGGAAGAAAAGGAACCAAGAAACTGAGTAGAATTTCATAAGGTTGAAAAACTTAATAGCATGAGGGGAGGAGAGAGGCAATAGGGCCTGTGAGAAAAACAATTGCAAAAACTTTACTAATGATAAAGAAATTCTGAAACCACACATAACAGAGCCACGCAGTATGGGTAAACAGGTAATGTGCTTGAGAAAAAGAAAGAACTATGTCACTTCCACAAATTTATTTGGCACAACCGGTTTCACTACGATCATAGCACATTATTTGTGAAGACTCGCTTCTCTTAAATGAATACCTTTTCAACAATAATACTCCTCTATTAAACTTACCTAATATTTTGTAAATACTTTGTATCTTTGTTGTCTTTGGCCCTTTTACCAAGTTTTTGTAACATTTGTAACTTTTTGTAACATTTTGTAACTTTATTTTGCTTCCGTATTCCTTTTCCAACCCCTTCCTTTTCCTGTTTCTTTAATTGCCTTCCATTCGTTTTCTGTGTAACCCCTCCTGTCTCTCTCCCCCTTTTTCCCTATATATATGGAACGATTTTTATAATTTATCACCTGATGATGCCACGATCGTTGTGAAACCGGTCGTGCCAAATAAATTTGTGGAAGTGACAAAGTTCTTTCTTTTTCTCAACGAGTAAATTCCACAGGGTTGAGCCTGACCTCATTCTTGATATAGGTAATGTGCTGCTTGCCCTCATGATAAATGAAGAAACAAATATCTATTTTTAATTATTAAATCAATAAGTATAGATCAAAAACTCAACCACAAAGAAAGAAATGGAATTTACTGAATTGCCATTTGTGAAATGCAAGAAAAGGGAGAGAATAGGAAGGTGAGAAGAGAGGAGACAAGCTGTTATTCTTACAGCTAATATTGCCAACTTTTAGAAAAGGGAGAAGCAGGGGTAGGAGGTGAGAGGGAAATATTTATATTTAAGCTGGCAAGAAATGTTGCCAGTGTATGTGGCTATTCGATCAACTTTTGACCATGTTGTGATGTGAGGAGCCAGGAAGGAGTTGAATGGCCAGTCATCCTATGTACGATGGTAAATCAAAAAGAAAAGGGAATTTTTATTTATCTCAGGTTCACAGGTTCCAATATGGACAATATTTTAGATTAAAAAAAATTATTGCCCAATGAATGCAACTCTTAATAGATTCTAGAAAATTTACACAAAATTATTTTATCTCTAGCAAGTATTATAGCATCATAAAATTAGAATTCCATCTGGTTTCACTGCCCATTATCAGTTTACTTCACTTAAAATTCAATAAGCTGATTCTAAAAGACTTTACTTTTGGAGATTTACCACTGAAGATGGCAACATTGTAGCCAAAATGCACATCTGGTTTCTATTACCTTGTTGTGACTATTGGAGATACCAGAATTAAGTGCATATACATACATAGATATCTATGAATGCATTTCCCCTAAAAGTCCCCTTTGCTAATTTTGAATATTCTTAGAAGTCCAAATTGTTATTTTAATTCATCAATAGATCTCACACCCTCACCTTGAAATGTTCTGTTTAGTCTGTGTTGTTTTGTAATTGTATTAGGAGAGAATCATAAATTAGCTTATGGCTGACATGAATGCAATTTATTTTAGGATTATAAGGGGCTATTTGATAACCAGGTGTATTGGCACCCAGAGCACCAAATTTGTTTGAGTGCCCTTCTCCACCAACATTTTTCATTGCTATTACAAAATTCATTATATCATCTAATATAATTGTTATTAATTTTTAATTAATTATTTTAAACTGTTCATCATTACTACAATAAGGTACATTACAATAAATATTAAAGTTAAAATGATACAATGAGCCACTTCTGAGAGGTTGGCGAAAAAATTGCGAGTAGAATCATTGTATGAATTTGTATGTAAATTCTATATGACAAAGTCTTTTTAGATTGGCACTTTCCAGTATTATGTGACCGCTCAACACTATTAGTTACAAGAGCTGAAAGTTTTAAGGATACCTGAACAAACCTTGGTAAACGCCACAGTGAACTTTGACGGGCACCAAGGCACTTGCAGGCACCACGTTGGGAAGCCCTGGGCTAGAGGTTCTTGGGCACGACAAAGGCTAGTTAGGTTGACTCTGATTCAATCATACCCAGTCACCGAGTTAGCTAGCAAATTGCGATCTTCTGTTTTCCCGCCAAGGCTATCCGGCGAATTACCCAGCGCATTGTCACATGCGATATATTACTTCCTTTATCAACATTTACCCTCCAAATCACTGCACACATGGTGAGGATTACTCTGTCTTGGGGAATGCGAGGAGTGCATGAGCTCCCCTAGTGGTATACATCTTAAATAGCCGGTACTAGAAACTGAAATTACAACAGGCTGAATGCTTGCCAATTATTTTCTCAAATTTGAATTTTTAATAATCTTTATTAAAATTTTTATACATTATTATATTGAAATGATCATAATCAGATTATTATTGCCACCTCAGAAGAAATTGCTTCACCAAATCACTTTCATAACGATACATAAGTAGCGATAACTAAAAAGATCGATATTTGTTACGGGTTACGTTATCGGGTACAATCACATCTGTACCGTCAGATTGCTCGTGATCAATTTTATTAATTTCTGAAGGTTTTTCTGGTTATAAATGACAGCATGATCATTTTTTAATTTTAAATGCAAAAACAAGCTGAAAATTGGGATAAAAATTTTGCCTTGAAAAGAGTAAAAATTGAAATTCTGCAACTCATTTCATCACTGATGTGATGTTTTAAAATACATTGCACATTTTTGGGCTGGTGCATTAGATTTTTTAAGAATTACCTACAGATAACTTTTTTGATTATGGCACCCCTAAAATTTGTCACACCAAGCCTGTGCCTCAAATGCCCACCCAAATCTGTGATTTTAGAAACTCCATTAAGGAGCATTGGAGACCTAATAAATGAATCAATTTATGTCACTAGGTCTTCCAATCAGGTGCACTTGTTTACCCTGGTAGTTTATTAGAAAAAATGTTAAGTTAGTATTTATTGATGGGATAATGTGATCTAAGGATCCTTTGCAGATAGGAATAAGCTGTAATTTTTGGGTAATAATTTTGAAACAGGAAAAATTCTGCTATGACTGGGAATCAAACCCGAGTCTTTCACTTGCCGGGAAGATATTCTACCACTGAACTACCATAGCAGATAATTTTTAATTTTTCCTGTTTCTGAAAGCCGGTGTTTTCTTAGTTGGGTCCGGGCTAGCCAAGCTAGTATCAACCAGCCCCAATGGGCTGGAGAATGGTCCTACTTACTAAATACTATATACATATAACAAACATGTATAAATACTGAAGTAAATGCTCCATATACAGATTAATTTGGAACTTTCTTGCACTTATTAAAAAGCAAAGTGGTAGGGTATGTGTATAACACTAATGTGACCAAGGGTGAGTGCTTTTCCAATCAATACAGTATTGACTCCTTCTTTGGAGTACAACTTTGGTATTGTAGGACTTGAGTGTCCAATAGATGTTGAGGGCTAGGATACCTGCAGTGACAGCTGTATGTCAGGTTGTGTATATAGTGATTTCGTGTGGATACAGGTTGGGTACGGACAGAACAAGTGCCGGTGTGGGTAAAGAGCAGGTACGAAAATCAGTTTAACCCTTTGTTGACATTTTTAAAATGAATTTTTTACAAACTTTTAAAATTAATTAATTTTTTATTTATTGTTAAATAATTGTACAAAATATTTTGATTTTTTGTTTAGGAGACATATCATAATTGAACATGAGACTCATTGCCAGATGTCCCCTCAGATCACAAATCCAGGATACCCCCTTACCTATGATAATCAAAATTTCAAATAAATTTGCAAAGTGAATATATTAATGAGAAGTATTTTTAGGCTGGTTTCCAAAGGAAACATAACCTTATGAACCATTTACTATGTCTGTGGCTACCTTTGCATGAAGTTTTCCACAATGCACAAATGTGACAAATGCAAAAAGATACTCCTCAGTGCAGATAGCTGCTTTGCTGAAAATTACCAGTTGTTGGAATATTTAAAGGTTTTGGGACACAAGATATAGATTTTGGAAATTTATTCATTCCATGTAAGGATATTTTCATGACCGTTAAGGGTTGGGAAAGAGTTATCATTTCTATTTTTGAAAAGATGGCGGCTGAAGAAAACCATGCAAAAAAATTAAAAATAAACTCAGTGAGAGAGAAAGTTTCTTGAATCTGACATTTCCCTGTGAAAATAGTAAGGATATTTTCCTCTTGTTGTTTGTTAAAACAAGGATTCTGTGGGCCATTAGTGAAAGGGCAGCAACAACTTCAAAAAGTTTAAATCAGCCTTCTCGAAAATTGAAGAAGATTTGTCATATACGAGTTGCAGGTACATCCCCCAAGAATGTTTTATTAGGTTAGATTAGGTTTTTGCATTCTGTTGGGCATAAAAATGTTTTGCCAAGGGTATCGAGCAATTAGTAAGAACAAAACTTTTTAAAATTATATATATATTAATCATTATAAACTACCTGGGAGCTTGTGGAAGTAAAAGGATCGCTTGGTAGGGTGATATACAGTGGGAACTTTGAGGGCCCTGTGACCGCTATGGCAGCTGTGAGGCCTACCTTGAACCTCGAAAACTCTTAGCTCCCAAAGATAAGGTTTATATATTGCATATAGATTTATTATTACTGTTACTTATTTAATTTTTTACTTACTGTTATTTCATTTAATATTATTCTTTTATTGTTGTAAAATATTTCGCTTTTATATCTTGCCATCAAATAAATTATAATATCTTTCTGTATCTATTTGAAAATAAGTACAGGTATAATAAAGTGAAAGTCTTGTATTATTGCTCTTAAATTCATTTTTCTAATTAATTATTCATTAAAAAATTCAGCTTGAATCTTTTAAAACTTTCCTTCATTCCCATCATCCCTTGAGTTCTTTCCCAATGATTCAACCACATTGGGCAACAATCCCCATGTGTCTAATAATAACATATTTTCTTATAAATGCAGAAATATTTCTATAAAAATATCTTAAATTATATTTAGGATGACTTTGCATCAATTTTCATATTCCTGGATGGCTAGCGACTTTTAAAAAAAAAGATGCCCACTATTTTTAATTAATATTGATAAATTAATACCTTGGTCATAGCTGCATTTTCAACCAATTAAACGAGATTTAAATACAAAATCTCTTTTGCAAGGAAGTGGTTAAAGCGTATTCGCGTAAAATTCGTTCATATGTACGAAATAAATTTCCCCATAAAACTGCTCAATACTGGAACTAGGATAACTACAGTTTTGAATTTCGCATGTGAGCATACATGCTTGTGCCGCTAGAGTGCTCTGCATGAAACATTCGCCATATTTGCATTGTCCAGGTGGCCAGGTTTATTATGCTGTAGAGGTGGGAATATCGTTTCATTTCACTGAATCAATTCAGTTGATTCAGTTCACATAAATGAATCGATCAAAAGAACGATTCAGTGAATCGGTTGATTCAGTGAATCTGTTGATTCAGTGATTCGGTTGATTCAGTAAATCTGTTGATTCAGTGAATCGGTTGATTCAGTGGTTCATTGTGATTCACTGATTCATCTTAGGAAACCGATTCAGTTGCCTAGATGATTCAGTGAGTCAATAACATATAGGAGGATAATAATGTTTAGGCACTTCCAGATGAGCTGGATATTCGAAATTTTTTCCTTAGGTGGAACAATGTGCAAAGCTGACTAGAAAAATCGAAAATCTAAAAAAGTGCAATAATGCTACCGCTAAAAATTTTCAATTGTTTAAACAAATTATCATTGTTTATGTATTTCCAAATGTGCTACGGAGCTGAAATTTTTTCTAGAGGTAGGATTTCTAAAAAAAACGAAATAAAGATTATAGAAATTTTGATATTTTAATTTGTTTTGCCATTGTTAAAAATTCCTAAAGTTTAAAAAATTGATAAAGAAATGAGCTAGGATGCTGAAATTTTCAAGTTATTTACAGATCAATCCATTTGCACAAATAAACTTTTTAATCTCTCCATAAATGTATTGCGGCGGCCGTTAAAAATGTTTAAAATTTAAACAAATTGATAAATGTCGAGAGACTTGAGGGGCCAGCTAGGAACCTGAAATTTTCATGTTATTTAGATCATAGTGCATATGCACATATAAACATTTGCCAGTCTCCAGGATGTTATTGCAGCCGTTAAAAATATTTAAATTTTAAACAATTAGAAAAAAAGCTTCGCTTCTAGATGTGATATAATTTTAAAATTTGGCAGATGTGTGTGGAGTTAGTAACCTACAGAGGATAAGTAATGTTCTTTAAGGTGAAACAAAATACTTGCAGACTGCAAGCACCAAACTACTTGTGTGTGTGTGTGCGTGCAGTGCGTGCGTGCGTGCGTTTGTGCGTGCATGCGTGCGTGCGTGTGTTATTATTATTATTATTTACTTTTGTATTTCACAGCTTTTGAGCCGGTTATTTCAATGAGATACGGGCTTTGCCAAGCACTCTCATTACTCGGAACTTAAAAATTGACGTACTATTCTGGTTGTATTTAGTATGACAGCTTTCTGTAGGAGGGTATATTGCAATTTAGGTAAATCTATTTTTTTTATACTGTTGTGTAAGTCTGTAGGGATAATTCCTGTGGTCGATAAAACTATTGGGACAATGTGTACAGTATTCATGTTCCACATTCGTTTAATTTCTTCTTTTAGTTCTGTATATTTGTGGTGCTTTTCTACTATGGTTTTCTGAAGATTGTGTGTATTTGGGATAGCTATGTCTATTAGATAAGTGGTTTTGGCTACCTTGTCCTGCAAGACTATGTCCGGTCTATTGCTGTGTATAGTTTTGTCCGTGATTATTGAGCGGTCATAATATAACTTAAATGCATCAGATTCCAAAACTGGTTTAGGTTTGTATTTATAGTAGGGCGTGTTGTCTTCTATTAATTTATGTTTTAGAGCCAGTTTTTGATGTATAATATTTGCAACTTGATTGTGACGGTGTAAGTAGTCAGTCTGTGTTAGTCTGATGCATGCTCCTGTAATGTGCTGTATAGTTTCCGGGTGTTCTCTACATTTTCGGCATCTGTCATCTTGAATTTATCTATTCTTTATTATGTACTTTTGGTAGTTCTTTGTATTTATCACTTAATCTTGTATGGCTAGCATGAATCCCTCTGTTTCTGGGAAGAGATCTCCGTGTTTGAGCCAGGTGTTCGACGCTTCTTTGTCGACATCAGATCGGCTCAAATCTTGGGGGTCTCCCCCGTGGAGGGTCATGCGTTTACACCTATCAATTTTCTCTGCTATTGTTTGGGGTTCTTCATGACCTTTTGTTACTGTATCAGTTAGATTCAAAGGTGTATATTTATTATCTGATTTACAAATATTTATGTGAAGAGGGGAATCTTGACGCCCATGAAAATATTTCCTTAGCAGTTTGATTTGGTTATTATGTAAGTTTTTTATGTCTATTATACCTCTGCCTCCATCTGTGCGTGGTAGTGTCAATCTGTAAATATTTGAGTACGAGTGGTGCTTTCTGCACTTTGTCAATTCGGTTCTTATTTTTCGTTGTAAGTTTTCTATATCTGTGTCTGTCCAAGTTATTATACCGAATGAATATGTTAAAACTGGAATGGCAAAAGTATTAATAGCTTTTGTCATATTTTTACTATTTAATTCTGTGTGGAGTATCTTTTTAAGTCTATTGGTAAATTCTATTGTCAGATTTTTCTTAATATCAGTATGGTTTATTTTCTTTGACTGTTCGTATCCTAAATACTTGTACATTTCTAATTCATCCATAGGTTCTATTATTCCCTGATTTTCTGTTTCGAATCCTAAGGGTTCTATTCTTCCTTTTTTTATGTTTAGTGTTCTACATTTATTCAGTCCAAATTATTATTATTATTATTATTATAAGGGATCGGTGAGTGTTATTCTCTCTCCGTCACCTTACTTTATTCATTCATTATCCCTCATTATGGGCATTATTCCAGAAAACATCAGTTTTGGTTTTGGTTTTTACCGAACCATGTGCCTCTGCACTTTCTGGTTCCGTAAGGGTTCCTTAGGTAAAATATCTTGAAATACCAATAAATACAATAAATATATACATATATAAATAAATAAATAAATAGAAACGGTAAAGTCACTAGTCTCTTTAAAAACATGAGGGGACTGCAAGCATTTTTCCCGCCTTAGCGAGTTTGAGCACCAGCTCGTAATTCTCTAACGTACACAGAATGCCTCCTAAACACCAAAACCGTTGGAACTCATCGACCGAGTCGACTTGGAGGTGGTGCACATATTCTCTTAGAACTCTCCTCTCCAGAGAGGTCCCCAGCTCCTTCAGGTAGTCCACATTTGGGATCTTCCCTTTTTGGAATAAGGTGAATTGGTGGTATACGCAGCCTTTGGCTAATGTGATCACGTAGTTCACCAGTCTCGTTTTAGGGCTATCGTCTGATGTATTGAATCTGCAGTACAAATCCTTCAGGGAGATCGTACGCCTCTCCGTCAGCGCTTTGATTTTGGAGACCGCAACTTTCCATACCACTGCCGCTTTTTTGCACCTCATGGGGATGTGCCACGCCGAACCCTCGATCCCTGGACACCACGGGCATTCGCTGTCCGGCACGATGCCTGCTTTCTGGAGGAATACTCCGTCCGCCAGTCTGTCCAGGGCGAATCGCCACGCCACTTCAGCGTCTTTTCCATACGTAGGCTTCTGGTGGAAAGAACTCCAGAAGATGCCATCCTCGTGTCTACCCCATAGGGGCCACGTCCTCCTGTTCAGAGTGTACAGCACCTTACGATATACCTCCCTCTTTCCCAGTGGGAGATTTTCGGTGGTCACCCCCGACGATCTCCAGGATCTTAGCACCGAGCTGTAAAAGCCGTCCACGCTTTTGGACGGGCCGAGAGGAAGCCCCTGGAGGAACAGTTCCGCCGACATTCCTAATCCCCTGTATCTCGATAACCTCCTAGCGGCCATTGTTCTCCACGGAGAGTCTGGAGGGCTGTGCAGAAACCTCTGGACGTAAAGTATCCTGAACGCTGTCAGTCTGCTGGCCACATCGACCAGGCCCAGACCCCCCTCCCTGAGCGGGGTCATTAACACTGCGCTCCTCACCCAGTGTTTCCCCTTTGCCCATACAAAATCTGGCAGCAGGCCTTGTATGAGCCTTACAAAGGACGCAGGCGGCGGAAGCGATTGTAGAGTGTGCCATAACCTTGGGGCGAGAAATTGGTTGGCGGCCAAAACTCGGCCCCTCAGAGACATCGACCCTACCCTACTTGTCCACTTTTCGGATCCTTCCTTCAGCTTCTTCAGAAGGATCTGTAACCCGTGATTCGTTGTTTTTGCCTCGTCATTCCCCAGCCAGACGCCAAGAAAGACGGAGCCTTCATTGCTCCAACCGAAGTTCAATGGTGCATCGGCTCTGGCCTTCCAGCTGCCGCACCAAAGTCCTTTGGACTTTTCGGCATTCAGGCATGCCCCAGAACAGGATGCGTACATGTCGAATGACTGCGTGATCTGTGGAAAATCTCCTTCCTTTTCCACGAATAAGCAGACATCGTCGGCATAGGCGGATACCGCCAGCCTCCTCTCCGCATTCCCCAGTAAGGATACACCGGATGAGAGCCTTCTGATAAGGTGCAGGAAGGGTTCGATGGATATGGCGTACAATTGTCCGGAGAGTGGGCAGCCCTGACGAATTCCCCTCCCCAGCCTGATCGGCGCCGTCAGCGAGGACGCAACCCTGACGACACAGTTGGCTCCGCTGTACATTGTCTGCACCATTTCCAGGAACCCCGTCCCGAAACCCATGCGTTTCATGGTTTCAAAGAGATGTCGGTGTTGAACCCTATCGAAGGCCCCCTGCTGGTCAAGCGAGACGACTGCCAAGGGTCCTCCGTCGTTGTTCTTTTCACGTATGAGGTCCCTGATGAGGGCAATATTGTCCATTATTGTCCTCCCCGGAACGCTGTAGCTTTGTTCTGGTGACACGATGAAACTCATTACCTTCGACAAACGCTTCGAGAGTGCCTTTGCTAGGAGTTTGTAATCCGTCGTCGTGACGGATACGGGTCTCCAATTCTTTACGTCTAGCCTGTCCCCTTTTTTATGTATCAGGCCCACCACTGCCCTTCTCATGGAGTGTGGAAGACTTCCAACGCGGAAGCTCTCCTCCATCATCCGCATGAAGGGGCCGCATAGAAGATCCCAGAATTTGATGAAGAACTCGGTTGTTAGGCCGTCCATTCCTGGAGCCTTCCCTCTATTCAGCTCCATCAGGCTCTCGGTGAGATCTTGGCTTTTGATGGGAGCGTCACAACCTCTTCTCTCCGGATCCTCGAGAGGTTTTAGCCCCACGTAGACATCCTCGTCAGGAACGGTGACACCCTCCGATGGGTCATATACACCGGAAAAATGATCGTGGATGTAACAGCACAGTCTTCCCGTGGAGGTACTGGTCTGTCCATCCCATCTGAGTGCCGTGAGGGGTCTCGGCTTTGCACGGATTGCGTGCTTAGCGAGGTTGGAGAGAGCAGGAGCGTCTGTGGCGAGCATCCTTTCCCAGCCAACCCTGGCCAGTATCCTCTCCCCTTCCCTCCCGTACCATTCGCGAATCTCCTGCATTTTTTCCGCCATGGTTTCTCTGCTGGCTGTGTCCATTTCAGCGGCCAAGACCTCCATTCCTCGTATGGCCCTTTCCTTCTCCTTCCTCTGCCAGTTCTGATACCGAATGGTGGCTTCTTTCACCTCAATTTTGAGGAGATCCCAGGACTGCCGGTTGTCACCTCCGCTGCCACTCTCTTCCAATACTGCGGAGAGGAGGTTTCACAATAAATATATGTAATCTTTCTTATCCAGGAGATTGTTATCCAACCTCCAATATGGGCTGTTTCCCGTCCTCTTTTCCGGAGTAGACAAGACGATCCGAAGCGCCAGGTGATCAGAGAATGAGGGAAATAAACTGGCGGACTGAAGTGAGGAGGTTAGCGGCCGACTGGTATACAAGCGGTCTATTCGGGAACGCGAGAAAAACGGCTGGCGGCCCACGAAGGTATATCCCACTTCCGACCCCCGGAGCTCACTCCAAGCATCGTCCAGCACCTGATTGGAGACCAGTCTCCGTAATGCGGACGCGACCCTTGGATGGCGCTCTGTTACACACGACCGATCTGTGGCCGGCGACAATGTGGAGTTAAAATCTCCCCCGAAGAGGATGGAGGCCGTGTTGCCTCGCGGTGACTGCGAAGTTGTCGATAGGCACGCTTCGACCTGGTCGAGTACTTCAATTGCCCTTGTTGCATCCTGTGGCATGTAGATGCACACGAAACTCCGCTCCGCCGGCGGAGTTCCCCACTCTAGCACCAGTTCCTGGGCGAATCCTTCGACAATCACTCTGTCGCTGACAATGCGGGCATCAGTGTAGTTCCTGACGCCTATCGCAGTACCGGACTGTTGCTGTGTGGGAGGGTTAAAAAACCACGTATAATCCGAGGATGCTATCGGGGGCGCCGACGTGGCATTAGTCTCTTGGAGAAGGCAGATATTCGGTGCCCATCGTTTAAGGAAGAGGTCTAATTCTACCCATTTAGCCTCGCTTCTGACCGAGCGAACGTTCAAGGAAATAACTGAAATACCCTCCATTTCTGGTGAGCTTTTGCGTACCTATTCCGCTCTGATATCGGTTGGCCTTTAATTTATTGGGTGCCGGCTACGCTTGAACCCCTTGCCAGGTTCACCGCTAGCCTCTGCAACCTTGCCTTGAGAGCCCTGTCGTGTACCGCCCTCTTGAGCATGGATAGCGCATTTGACAAGGGAATCAGGTCCTCCGTGAAACTGAGCGCCACTTCTACCGGCTCATTGCTGCCTCTGACCTCTCTCAGAAACCGCAGAAGGTTCTCCTCGCTAATGGGGCAGAAAGAAGAGTCCTCCTCGAATTCTTTGTATGGACATTATCTGTGGTTCTATTAATCTTTTCCATTGACGCGGATAGTCGTCTTCCTCCCAAAACACTCCTCCTTCCCTCTGGTTTGGCAGTAGCGCCAGGAAAGGATGGGATGCCACATGAAGGTGACGAAACAGTGCCTCTCGTAGTAGCCAAGGCGAAACGCCTGGAGGGGAACTAGCCGAGGGGGGCTGCATGGAATTTTTTTACTGAGGTGGACAACCAACATGCAAAATGTGGATTTTGTTCAGTGGTGTTGTCAATAAAGGGAGGTACAGCAAACCTACTACGGCATATCAAATTCAAACACCCTGGTGTTGAAGATCCTAGGTCTAGGAGAATTCCTCTGAATATGCCAATTAGAGAAACACCACCAGAATTTTCTCGGGCTCCCTCACCTGAAGCAGGCCAGGGGTCCACCACCATTGGAGAAACTGATGTAACTCCAAGCACAAGTGGAAGCAATCTCTTTGGACCACCTGCAAAAAGACCTAGTCCCAGAATTACCTCTTATTTCACAAAACCTGTTCCTCTATCAAAATCAAAAGAATTTTATGAACAACTTGTGCGAATGATGGTGAAGGAGTTTCAACCTCAGCATCACATAAGATGTGTGATTTAGCCACCTCTGCCACCAGATACTTGCATTGGCACTGCGTTAAATGGGAATTTGAATTCACATGGGAAGATAGATGTGTACAACATAGCAATGAGATTAAACAAACTATTGTCATTGTTTAATAGAAGTCTCTTTATTTTAATGTGAATTTTTATTGATACTAACATTCCTATGTTTTTTGAAGGGATATTTCTGCTAATTATTGTAAGTTTTTATTTATCGTAATTATTATTGATAGTATGTTTTTATTTATCTTAAAAACTTTTTATCTTGATTCATTTAAGATTATTCTAAAAACTGTTCTTCCTATGAGTTTCATTAAGAATTATGTCTGGAAAATCAAGATACATGTACCGTAAATATCCGCATATAATGTGCATTTTTTTCGAAATATTTGAGTTAAAAATTAGGTTGCGTGTTATACGAGGGTACATAATCTTCCTATTTTCATTTGACCCCATATTTCCACAATTTCGGCACATTAATTACTGCCCGGGTATCCTCATATTTTTATTGGTGATTTTTACGAAAAGTAAGGTAATAGTAAAAATTTATTAACTAATTCTATAAACATTAATTAGATATAAAAAGAATGAATTCAGTATTTATTCATTTTAAAAGCCAAGAAATTCTTCACTGGAACATTCTTCTTCGATGTTATTATTGGAATCGTCATCTTCAGAATATCAACTTGCATCATATTTCCACTTTTAATACACCTATGGTCGCCATTGACCATCCAATCGGACCACTTTTGCCTCATAAGTGTTTTGAATGGTTTATTAATAACATCATCAGCCTGTTGTAGAATTGATGTCATTTCACCAGGAATTATTGCAAGATTTGTGTTTAATTCTTGTAGTTTCTGCTTTACCACTGGTTTAGTGTGACAACTAAATGCATCTAAAATTAGTAGAGACCTCTGTTTCCGTAAACCACCAGTTCTTTTCCAAACACTTTCTCTCCAGTCATTCATTATCTTCTCATCAAACCAACCTTTTACTTGCGCTCTTATGATAATTCCCTTGGGAAGAGTAAAGTCAAGTTTTTTTCACTTAAAAACATCATATAGTGGCAGTTTTGTGATATCAGCCATGCATGTGAGCATTACTGTGGATCAATTTCTTTCGTTACAAGTGCCTCTAATTCTTATGGTTCTAGCACCTTTTTCACTGACCATGGTTTGCGATGGCATGTCGAAGGGTAGTGGTGTCTGGTCGGTGTTTTCAATTAGGCTTAGTGGAAAATTAAATTCCTTCCTCAGTTTAACCCTTTAGCTGCGGGAATAATTTTTATAGTGTTCTCTGAGAAATGTTAAATATCCAGTAAAAAATCAAACTTCTTTGTTGGAATTTTTTTATTTCTCAAGTTGAATATTGATGTTATCCTCATATAAAAACAGCAAAATAAAATTAAAAAAATATTTTTTAATGTCTGTAAATACATTTTAATTATATTTATTAAGTATATATTTAATTATTTTTCACATTATAAATGATAATTATATCCACGTATATTTATGCAATTAAAAGAATAAATCAGACAGTACACAGAATATTAATTAATAATTTTAACAGAAATAGTTTTACAAATAACAGGAACTAATGTTATTAATAAAAAATTCTACATCCTTTTTTGCAAATTGCAAATAAATAACACTAATAAAGTGAAATCAGAGAAATAAATTGAATAAATTGGGACAAAAACATCATTAATAATAATAATAATTTATTTACTGCAGTGACGCCTGTATGGGGCATTACATTGTCAAGGTCATAGTAAAAATAAAAGAACAGTAGAATACAATATATAGAAAAGTGCACAAACATGACAATACAGTACAAAAGACACCATTTGTGTAGATTTTTACAATTTTTCAGAGATAAACTCATTGATGCTATAGTAAGCCCCCTTTAACATCATATCCCTGACATTTCTTTTAAATATAATTGCAGGCATAGATTTAAAATTAATAGGGAGTGAATTGTACAATTTTTTACTAGAATATTCATAATTTTTTTGGCTTGTAGCAAGCCCACAGTATTTCATATCAATATTAGTACAATATCTAGTTTCATATTTGTGAATATCACCACGTAAAATATTTTTGAAGCCAGAGTGAACATAACAGGTAGCTTCCAAGATATAGACAGAGGGTAATGTTAAGATATTGCTACATCTAAAAACATCTCTACAATGTTCTCTTGATTTGAGATTATGTATGATTCTTATTGCCTTTTTCTGCATAATAAATATCTTTTTACTAGCACTTGATGATCCCCATAATAGAATACCGTATGACATAACACTATGAAATAGAGTTAAATAGGCACATCTGAGGGTATCATATGATACCTCAGTCCTTAGTCTTATTAAAAGATATATTAATTTTGCCAATTTATTTTCTAAATATTCAATGTGCTTCTTCCAAGTTAGTCCAGGGTCCAAAACTATGCCTAACAGTTTGCCTGTTTCATTTCTGTTTGAGAAGCTTTTAGATGGATTAAAATGTATATGTTGGTTTTTGTAGCATTGAGGCTTAATTTATTGCAGGCAAACCATGCCTCCAATTTCTCCATGGATTTTTTGATTTCCCTTTTGTTTTCCTCAGGATTTGAGTTTTTAACAAAAAACTAGTATCATCGGCAAATTGGAGGGTATATGACATAATATTTCCTGGGCAGTCATTAACATATAATATAAAAAGAAGCGGACCGAGTATTGAGCCCTGAGGCACACCATGGATATGGTTCAAGTTTTCGGATTTACCATTTTTAGTTACCACAACATGAAGTCTATTGCTTAGAAAAGATTTGATTAAATCATGAATTTTGCCTCTGAAACCATAATGATTTAATTTGGCAAGAAGAATCTCATGCGATAAGCAGTCAAAAGCTTTTGTGAGGTCACACAGAATGCCTTCAATATGATGCTTCTCCTCAAAGCCATTTACTATAAATGACATGGCTTTAGCTACAAGATCTATAGTATTTCTACCTTTTCTAAAACCAAACTGCCTGTCATTTAGTATGACCTGTATTTCAATAAATTTATTCAATCTGCTTATTATAGCCATTTCATACACTTTGGACAAGATAGGGCTTATTGCTATTGGTCGGTAATTTGCAGGATCATTTATTGGACCTTTTTTATAGATAGGCAACACTTGTTTTTTTTCAAAGCAGATGGATAGATCTGTCATAAAAGAGTTATTGATTAGTTTAGTTAAGGGTTTATTTAGAAATTCCCTAGCATGCTTTACAACTTTAGAGTTTATCCCATAAATATCACAGGTATTCGAATTACTTAGCTTTAGTATTTACTTCTTCTTCTGTTACTGGATGGAGAAAAAATGATTTGCCACAATTTCTAGCATTTTTGCGATTTATGTAGCTTAGTTTATCATTTTTAAGATAGGAGGCAACATCATTTGTATTTTGAGTAAGATTTTTATGTATATTTGTAGCAGATAATTCCCAATGCTTAGCAAAAACCTGCGGTGACAAGGAATTTTGCTTGGATTTTATACTTTTTATAGAGTTTATAATAGACCAACTTTGCTTAGATTTATTATTGGCTGTAAGTATCAACCTGTCATTAAAATCTAGCTTTGCTTTATTTATTGCTAATTTATATTCTTTCGTAAGTTTCCGTAATGATTCGTGTGTGCTTTGGCAGTCATGTTCAGATATTTGCCTCAAAATTTCTAAAATATTTTCTTTCTTTAATTTTAAATCGTCTGTATACCAGGGTAGCCTTTTCTTTTTGTTTAATATTTTTTTAGTAGTCTTATAGGGAAAAAAGAACTCAAAGCTACCCATAAAAATATTCCAAAATTTCATGAAATAACGTTCCGAATCCTCACCATCCTCATGGATTTCATTCCAATTTAACATACTCAAGTGCTTACAAAACTTATTTATGTTACTTATATTTAAGTCCCTACACATCCTGATGGGGGTTTTTACTTCCAAAGTTTCCTTTGTATAGTTGAAAATAATGCGGTAATGGTCAGACAGTTCAGAGATTATTACATGAGCAGTAGAATTTACAATATTTGTCATAACATTGTCTATACAGCTGTTACTACTTGGCCTTGTGATTTTCTTGATGAGAAATTTGCAACCAAACATACTTAAGAGTAACAAAAGATCCCTAGTGTAACCATTTTTCTCATCCAAAAAATCAATATTAAAATCACCTATTACACAATACTTGTCACCCGTTTTCACAAAAAATTCAAGGACTTTGTACATGTTATCCATAAAAATATCTAATTCACCATTTGGAGGTCTATAAACACACACAATATAGAAATTTTCTAATTTTATACCAGCCAATTCAAAATGACCTTCATGAGCTCGACTGTTTAGTGCACCAATTGGTTTCCATTTTATACTGTTCTTTGCATAAATTATAACACCGCCATGCGTCTTTTTAGTTCTGCTGTAAAAACCTGCAATACTGTAATCTGGGATGTTATAATATTGTTCTTCATTTATTTTCAACCAAGTTTCAGAGAAACATACTATCTCAGGGTACTTTTCACTTGACAGAAGAACACTAACTTCATTTACTTTATTTCTTATTGACTGAACATTTGCATGCATTATTTTAATTGACTGGCTTTGTTTCATTTGAAGGCATATTTTTGAAGGTTTACCACCGTGTTTATTACATTTGTCATAGTACCTTCGTTATCTAGTCATGACAGAGATTTAGGCATGGTTATTCCCGACTGCAATCGTGTTACTCTTTTTTCAGGTTGTACTGTAAGTGCTTTAATTTCACTGGCTAAGGGGGCTGGGTTTTGAATAGATTCACCGACACTGTCCACATCAGGATTTGTTTGCTTGGGATTTCTTTGTTGATTCCACCTAATAAAGGAAAATCTTTTAACACATGCACCTGAAGGCCAATTTACACTATTGTTTAATTCCTTTAATAAGCTGTAGTCTGCACCAATTTTAAATGAAGCACTGTATTTATTATACATTTCAAGTTTTTCGCAGGTGAAATTTTCATTATTGAACTTCTTTGAGAGAAAAGGCAAAAGTTTTTCAGAGGTCACGTCCACCTTAATTCTTCCCAAAAATATCCACGCTTGTTTTTTAATAGCAAAATTATCAATTTCACTGTTTGTACCAAAAGCAGCGCTATCTCGTCTCTTACCTCGTGTTACATTTTCTGATTTACTTTCGTTTTTGGCAATATTTCGTGGCTTCCTTTTTGGTCGGACAGTGGTGCAATTGTAAAAGAAGTACATGATTTGTATTCTCATATTATAAAATAATATCATGTCAAAATAAAAGAAAAAGTGAAATTCAATGTAACTGAGAAAATTATCACTTAAGAATAATTTTAAAAAACATAGTAAACCCTCATCCAATGCAGGGGTTAGGTTCCTGGAGAATGGCATGTTAGGTAAATCCGTGTTGGACAAACCTAATACCTTGTGGGTTTAAAGGGGATATGCGAATGCGGCCACGTAAAGTCTCCCTTTCATACCTAGATTTGTAGATTTTTCACACACACAAATAAAAGGCCCTACCTATTCAGACAAAAATATAATAAAAACAATAAAACCGCAAACATTATGACATTTACATGTAATACATAAAAATATATTAAATTTTAAAAATTATATACCTATGGATAATGATAATGAGAAATAAATGTAAATATTAAAGATGGAATTTTGGAGCATTTAAATAACCAAGGGACCATTTTTAAATCACACTTGAGGGATTAATGCGGTAAGCGAGGCTGAGCAAAGGGAGATGACACAAATGGAGACAAATCATTGCATTTCATATGAATGGGACCAAACTGGGCAAGATGGAGATGATACCGTCTGCAATGTTGCAAAGGGACAGAGATGACAGGGCTCGATCGCAGAGCCTCATTTTAGTTTTTGAGAATCTACATAAACAATGCACATGGATAACGAGAAATATTAACTTTGACACCATGTGGCTTGTACTTCATTCATGCAATATGTTGCATATATGGGTAATATTTAAATAAAATTGCATTCAAATACTCTATAAAATATTCGCACAGCAAAGTCGCTAGTGGAAAAAAATAAAGCATTTGGCTGATTGCGTTTAACCTTTATCTGCTGAATGTGCCATATTTGTACCAGCAAATGTGACGGCAGTATGCCGAATGGTACACATGTACCGGTTACTTTTGAGGCCACTCACAGATGTCGTATTTGTCACAGGGACATGAGTAACAGGAAAATGAAGATGAGATGTACTTCCTTCTTTTCCTCTTCTCCCAATACAAAAAAAAATTTTTTAGGAGAGAGAAATGATAAACAAACCCTTGAGAGGCTCTCTGACTCAAGCGGTTGGTGTTAGCTGTGGGACTCTTTTTCACAACTCAAAATAGATGCAATACAAATCGAAGCTCGTGAAAATACTCATGCCTTAGTTCCCTTGGTTATGTTCTTCTTTCTTTTACACATCAACATACACATTGTGCCTTATTATTCCTTAGCAGTCTGTGCAATAGAGCAGAAATAACCTGATGAGTTATCAATATTCATAGCTTTATTTTATTTCTTTAGTGTTTAGAATATATTTTACCTATTTATGAATACTATTTATATATTTATATGAGAAATTTTTCTCGGGTTACTGCCTGGATCATGTCGTCATTCGGGACCAATGTTTCGGCATCTGACTTCAATGTCATCTTCAGGGTTCATCAGTAACCCTGAAGATGGCATCGGAGTCAGACGCCGAAATGTTGGTCCTGAACGACGACATGTTCTAGGTGCAGTTTTCCTATATATGAATATGTAGTTGACTGATTTGGCTTTTAAAAAAATACCCATTTTTTGAAATTTATATCTGAAAAAAAGTTGGAATTTATAATCTCGGTATATTTTAGCGACATGGGAAGGGTTACCGTAAATACCCGCGTATAATGCGCACTTTTTTCGAAATATTTTAGTTAAAAATTAGGATGCGTGTTATACGAGGGTGCATAATCTTCCTATTTTCATTTGACCCCATATTTCCACAATTTCGGCACAGTAATTACTGCCCGGGTGTCCTCATATTTTTATTGGTGATTTTTACGAAAAGTAAGATAGATAATAGTAAAAATTTATTAACTAATTCTATAAACATACATTAATTAGATATGAAAAGAATGAATACAGTGTTTATTCGTTTTAAAAGCCAAGAAATTCTTCGTCACTGGACCATTCTTCTTCGATGATGTTATCGGAATCGTCATATTACTCATGACGTCACCCTACACCGGCGCCCGGCCTGGTGGTGAGGTACTGGTACTACTTACAATTAGAAACAATGGCAGCTGATGCCTTTGAGTATGCTGGCAGTTGATGCTTCTTGTAGATCTAAATAAAGTTATCTTTCCTACCTTTCTCTCAGCATGAGAGAGTTGTCAGGAATCCACGTCCTGGGAACCGAACGGAGGCGACTCGTCTTGATAGAGGTATCCGACGTTTTTACTATTTGGCTGCTGGACCTCATCACCTCCTGTTTCCCAACCAGCAACCAGGCTTGGAGTTATCCACACTCCATCTTGACAGAATACTCCGCTTCGTCATGATGCCTTCATATGGCTTACTATATCAAATTGAACGTGCCACACATGTAAAATTAAATACTTGGCCTATAATGTTGCTCGATAATATTATTTGTCACCCTCACAGTAATTTAAAGCGAAGGAATATATCTGTGTTTTGTATAATGAACAAGATATCTATTGATTTAATTGTCGCTTTTCTGTGCAAATTTATGGATTATGACAATGATATCAGGATGTTTGTAGCAATGTATCAGACAATGCTAGTTCAGTTAAGGCGACAATCTTTTGTTTATTACGATCTCAAAGATCGTGTCCTGAAATATTCCAGAACTGGTGCTATAGTACGTCGACCCCCCCGTGTGGGTCACTACTATCCACGTGTGACCATCGACCAGTTCGGACTTGCGTTCTGTCGGTATGAGTAGATGTCCTTGAGAATAAGGGGAAGCCGGAGGCCTCCCCTCACGTACGCGCATCTAGAATAACTTATGCGCGTACGCTTTATCATGTCTCTTCATTTCCCTTCTCAGATTCTAAGTCCCAAGAATGTTGTAGGCGGAGCAAGAAGCGGCCGGGCCGGTTATTCTTCCTTACTATTGGTGTATCATTCCAGCTTATTTCCCGCCAAGATGTTGTGGATTCTTTCTTGAGTGAACTCGTCAGTTACTGTGTGGCTCTTGAGCAGAGTGGTGCTTCTAAGACATTTGTGTATCATTTACATTGTTTTTTAGAGTTTAAGAAAGAGTTATATATGTATTGGAGATTTATTGTGCCATTGTAAAGAATTATTCCCTGATCTACACTTAGATTTGCAGCCTGTAAAATCTCAAAGGAACATGTTAAAGTATATATCTAAGGAGGATCATTTTTTAATAACCAACATATCTGTAATTGATAGTAGCTCAATAACATTGGCTAAGATTAATAAAGGTGAAATACTCCTTTAGCCAAAACAATTAGAGGGTTACAAACCCTCTAATTGTTTTGGCTAAAGGAGTATTTCACCTTTATTAACATATCTGTAAGAAAATTGAATATTAATTACCGTATGTATCATTGGGTTAGGGGAATATCTGTTTTCAGTTTCATGGATCCTTTTGTTGTTGAACACCGAAATATATACAAATTTCTTCAAAGTTATTTTGAAGAATATTCACGGAGTATTTGTAATTACGAAACATTTTCTAATATTGATAAAAGTTATTTCAGTTGGCAAATGGATGTGGCAATTTGGTTTAATCAGAATTGTAATTTAAAGAAACATAAAAAGAAGCAGTTATATTTTTGGGGGGAAAGTAATGTAGGTAAGTCTACTTATATTGAAAGTGTAATAGGTCGGCATATGATGCAGTATGTATATTATCCTGATGTAGGTAAATTCGCATATCAGGGATTGCGCTGTAATTTTCATCAAGTAGTTTTGTTTGAGGAGTTTGATATTAAGTTTCATTGTATTGGTATGTTGAAGCATTTATTAGAAGGCAAGGAATTTTTAGCTCCTGTAAAATGTTGCGCTGGTCGTAATGTTAAGTTTGAGGGATTGGTAATTTTTGTTTCCAATTATGATTGTGTAGATGATCCAGCTCTAAGAAACAGACTCAATTTTGTTCATGCCGCGGAGGAATTTTGGCTCTCGGAAAAGGTATCTCTTCCGAAGGAGGAGATGGTTAAAGAAAAGGAGAATCGGGATCAACAGATCCCGGAAATTTATCTATCGTCGGAGGACGAGTCGGAGGAAACTCCGCAACACTGCGTTCTTCAAGCCATCCAAAGTAATCTTCTACCATCATAAGATGACCACCTACGCCGAGGAGCAGTTCATAATTTATACGGAAATCGATACATGGCAGACAGAATATCGCTTAATTAATTGGCCGCAAATGTTTTTAGGTCCCTCGGCTACAATGAAAGGATATTCCAAATTTATGTTGAAAAATGTAAAAGGTTTTATGAGAACATTAGATATAGATGCGAAAGAATATTTTTTTAGTGGTAATGGATCTGATCAGTATGCCGCTAGTTATGTCAAGGCTCTCAAGACGGATAAGCCCCCGCCCATTGTACCGGATAATATTTCTACGTTTATCGAAAAAGCTGAAAGAATTCCACACTTTACTAAATTTAAATCTTCCCAGTATTATGCTAAAGATTTTGTTGAAAATGTTGTCCCTTCTACTATTCCATTATCTAGCTATGATACTATAGACAATTCTAGGTATTTAAAAAGTTTCAATTTGAAATTTTTAGTTTATCCTGGTATGAGGAAATATTTACCTACCAAAGTGCTTATATCTGATAAAGTTGCTGATTATAAAGGCATTTACAAATGGTTTGATGATTCAGGATCCATGAAATGTATTCCCGCTTATTATATGAGTTGTCTTCCCCCTGACCGTGATGAGTCAAAGAATAGCCATCAATTTGTACGTGTAACAATTAGGTATAAAATGACTTTGTACATGAGATTCATTTTTGCCGGAAGGGGCATGGAAATTCATTTGTAATAAATGTTTTTGAATAGAAGCTGTCTTTCATTAATTCGATCATTGCCTTAGAACACGTTACACCATCTACTTTATTCTGGAACGGTAATGCCAAAAAAATCTGTGCGCACTATATGCGGGTATATAGAAAAATCATAGAATACGGGGCTGAAAACCCCCCTGCGCGTTATACGAGGGTGCGCATTATACGCAGGTATTTACGGTAAATGTAAGACATGGGTGATGAGGAAAGAATATTGGAGGCTTTTGAGATGTGGGTAGTGTAAACTACAGAAAATTATTTGAACTAAGGGGAAATAAATTAAGCCTTAATTTGATTAGTATAAGGCAGGAGTTTGGATAAGGTAGAAACAAGAAATTGGTGGGTCATATTTTGAGCCAAGTCTGTTATAAGAAAACAGAAGGGAGAATGATAAGGAAGAAATCAGTAATGGGAAGATCAAGAAATATTATATTTTTCGTGAATGTATTAGTTGAAGAGAAATTCCTTAGATGGAATGGATTGTTTTGGATAAGCCTAAAACACACAGACAAAACTTATGGTGGTCATTTAGAGGGTGACCATACTTCAATTTTTATAGGATGTCCTAGTTTTTGTCATGTACTGGTAAATGTTTATTTATGGTCACAATCAATAGTTGAATTCCTTGACCATGCATAATTAAATTCTTAGGCCGTATTTTATTATTGAATTTGCTAACAGTTTGAATTTTTCCTTTCTTTAAGGCACTGCATGCTGAGCAGAGAAAGCAGATTGCATGGTGTTGGGAAGAGTGAAGCCATGATGTGAAGTCTGAGCTACACCCAGAATGTAGGCATCTTGGTGCGAGAGTAAAAGAGTTTTGGCTGGTGGATATGGGATGGGGGGGTTTTTTTAACTAGATGTTGCTAATTCTGATTTGTTCTCAAAAGTAGATGGTGGTGAGTGGAATGGGAATGTATTCATTAAGAACGGTTTCATTTGGATTGAATGATCTTTCATAATTTATGATTGCTCTTTATTATTGATAGTTTGTCATGATCGATAATTCCAAATTTTAAAGCAAAAAAATAATACAATTTATTTTTCCTTATTTCATATAAATATTCATATAAAGTATTTTTTAAATTTAGTCAAATTCTGAATTCACATCATCGATAAAATATTAAGTTTTCACAAGTTTCTCAATTCAAGTATTAAGATTGACCAAGTCAATTTGAAAAACCAATAAAATTCCAAAACAATTTCTAAGTTTTCCAACTGTTATTTTTCAACTGTTAATTGTTAAAAAAATGTAACTTATTTTAAAACATCTTATTTGCTGAGAGAATTTCACATATTTTCTAGTTCTTTTCCTAAATGCAAATGTTTTTCACAGCAATCGTGAATTTTTAGTCTTTTTAATCCAAATGTAACTTCTTCCCATCCCATTTACTGAAATTTTTTCTTTTGTGAACAGATCGGTATTAGCATCACCTGGGTCTAACAACTCTCCTTCATTCCATCTTTTATTCTAGCCCTGCACATATACTCCTCCTTTGCTCTCGTACCCATGTTTGGAGGGGATGAAGGGATTTTTTTTCCCTCGTCCCTTTTTTGAAGAAAGCAGAAACAACACATGAAAATAATACTGTTCTTTGTAATAATGAACCTTGTCATTTATTGTTTTATTGTTGCAAGTACAATTTGTATCATCACAATGTACAATTTCACAGCAATGCAATAAAAAAAATATATAATCCAGATAATTGTCCCGGGCACTGTTTTAGGTATGTTGGACTTAGGGGGATTTTTTCTGTAACCCTGGCAGCAATATATCCTCTCTCCCTGCCCTCCCATGCAGTGGCGGCTTGTGTATAGGCACTGCGGAACTGCAGCACCCACTATTTCCACTTGATATTATCGATAACATTTAATATAATGAGTCCTTTTTTCTTTAGTTCTTTCTTTATTTTTGTAGTACAATATTTCCTTAAGCTTAATGTCAGTACTTCAGTAGCCATCCCCCAGTTTATGAAGAAGATACAAAAATCTTTGTATGGAACTGTGTGCTTCACAGTGCCAGCGACGTGGTGTTTGACTGTTGTGTGCATGCGCACATAGGAGGGGGGGTGGGGAGGAAGGCGGGACTGCCAGGTAGAGAGAGCACTGTTGCTCTCGCAGTGCCGGCTCTGGCGTGATGGTGGAAGGAAGTTTTTTTTTACTCAGCATGTGTTCTGCTTAAAAACCGTGTACCATATTCTTGAATGTGATAAAGTGTAGAATTAGATTATTATTCTGCTTCCAGCTATTCTATTTGATTCATTTTTTTTCGGTTCTTTTATTTAACAGAAAACTTGAACCAAGCTTATCCCATGATTGACAAAGAAAAGCTTGAAACTGAACTAAAAGTATTCTATTGTAGGACTGATATTCATGAATATTGCAAATTAATTGAGCTGCTGAAATTTATCTTGGAAAATAATCTAGATGATGTTTTTAGTGAAATTACGAAACTGATAAAAATCCTCTTGACAATTCCCATGACTACAGCAGAGGCAGAGCGCTGCTTTTCAACATTGAAAAGAATAAAAACTTTTTTAAGAAGCACTATGAATTCGGAAAGACTAAATGCGCTTGCAGTACTTTCAATGGAGAAAAATTTCCTCAATTGTCATCCAGAGATCAAGGAGAAAATTATTGAACTTTTTGCGCAAATTAAAACAAGAAGAATGGATTTCATTTTTAAATGAATAGATCAAGCTTGAACTGTAACAATTTAAGTTAAAGTAAGTAAAAAATGTTTGGTTTTTTTTGTTAAGATTTTATCAAGTTCCTGAATAAATTTTCTTTTTATACATGTTTTTTTTCCTTTTACACAATTTTAAAACAAAGGCTAAAAATTTTCTGGAGCAGCACCCCCACTAATTTTAGCTACAAGCCGCCACTGAAGCAGTGGTTTTATTTGGCTGACTTGCCCTTTCCGTACATTTTGGGCCATGATTTTATACTGAAATCCTCTATCATAATTGATAGCCGTGCCCGTAAGGCATTTTTTTCCTTCAATTCTCGATTTTCTATGCCCTTTGTAACCTCCCCCCCCCCCCCCCCCCCCCCCCTTGGATGCCGTTGGAGAAAAGTTCATCGTCCAACATGCATTTTTTTGACAAGGCTAAGGATGACTCATGTAACGGCAGTCTATGTGTACCCCTTCCCCCTTCTAAGGACGGCCGTTGCGAAATCGCTTCCCTGTTCACGCGATATCCAGACGTCATCACCCCAAACCTTGGCCTCACTACTTTAGTTGAATATGAAATCGAATTGTCTGATTCTACCCCAATTCGTTCTCATCCGTATCAATTGTCTCCGCCCAAATTGGCCTCAATGAAAAATCAGGTGACTTCACTGCTAGAGAAAGGAGTGATCGAAGAATCGAATTCCCCATTTGTTAGTCCAGCATTTCTCATCCCTAAGAGAAATGGCTCAGATCGCCTTGTAATCGATTGCCGCAAAATTAATAAAAGGGTTAAATATGATAATTATCCGGTACCTTCGATTGAGCAGGCCTTCGCTTACCTTGGCTCTGCCAGGTTCTTTTCAATTTTCGATCTCAATTCTGCTTTCCATCAGATTCCCTTGTCACCTCAGAGTAAACCTGTAACTGCATTTATTATCCCCTTTGGTCTTTACCAGTATAGTAGGTTACCATTTGGACTTTGTACAAGCCCACAGATATTTTCAAGGTTGATCGATAAGGTTTTAGGGGACTTGAAATATAATTGTGTATTTCCTTATATCGATGACTTATGTATTTATTCTAAATCTTATGAGGAACACCTGGACCACATCGGCAAGGTACTACGGAGACTCCACCATGCAGGTCTCACTGTCCAACCAGATAAAATGAAAGTTGCACAATCAGCTGTTCACTTTTTGGGACATCAGATAACATGTGGTTCCCTGCAGATAGATCCTGAGAAGGTGAAGCCCATAATGAATTTTCCGGTGCCTACTTCACTGAAACAGGTTGTCTCCTTCCTTGGGATGTCAGGTTTTTATTCCAAATTTATTCCTAATTTTGCTAAATTGGCCGCTCCTCTGAATGCCTTGAGGAGAAAGAATGCCACCTTTCAATGGACTGATTCCCATTCTGATTCCTTTATGAAACTTAAAATTGTCTTGTCCTCTCCTCCAGTTCTTCACTTGCCTAATTTTAATTCAGATTTACATCTCTTTGTGGATGCTAGCAATATTGCTTTGGGAGCCACTCTCAATAAGCTGATTGATGGTAATTTTAAACCGGTGGCTTATGCTAGTAAAACACTCAATACTCAAGAGTCTCGTTTGTCCACTTATGAATTGGAATGTATGGCCTGTTGCTTTGCAACTCAAAAATTTAAGCCATACCTGCAGGCAAGATCATTTCATTTGTATACTGATAATGCTGCTCTCACCTGGCTGTTTAATCACCCTAAACAATTAGGGAAAATTGGTCGCATGGTTTTAAAACTGTCTTGTTTTTGTTTCACCATTCACCATGTTTCTGCTTCTAAAAATAGGGCTGCTGATTGCTTGTCACAGGTTAGAATCTTGGATCATCATTCTGATCCAACCCCCGTTGAAATTTCCTGTCTATTGCAACATGTTCCATTGTCCTTTGCAGCGAACTATAATTTTCGGTGCAAAAACATCCACTGATGTGCTAAGTGCTAATGACAAACTATAAATAGAACATAGAAATATAGACATATAACAATCCAACAGTTGAATTTGAATAGATTTAAGTAATACCACAAAACAAAATACACCTCGTAGGTGAAGGCGATTCGAAACGAAACTTAGTTAATGTCAGTTAAATCACATCCAATAGTTACTGTCACACTTCCGGCTCCCGGTAGGTCAATGTCCACTCAACACTGAATGTTTTCTGCCGGATAGGATGGAAACGAGAGTGGGACACCTGCGTCGACTTCACTCGTTGCTCCGCTGTGCGTCTCGTCGCTCGGAAGGCCACTATCGGAATGGACTGTCACATGACGCCGGTGGTGAAGGAGGGAGGTAATGACGTCAGGCGGGTAATTCGAAATGGTTGAATTATTCCCGATGATTGGTCGCCCTTCCACTGTTCTTGCATAACCATGGGAAAGAGGGAAGGTTGAAGAGGTGAGGGGTAATTAGAGTATATAAAGCAGAGAGGCACCACGGGAGGGCGTGTCGACCGTGGCGTGGCGTTCGTGGGCGTGGTGTTCAGTCCGGCGATATCACGAATATCGGCGATATACGATAGCGGCGATAATCGAACTAGCGATATTCGTACTTGCATGTTCGTACATGCGATTCGTTAAGTGCTATCGTATAAGTGCGGGAGTAAAGGGGGGGAGGAAAAAATCGCCACATCCTCCCTGGGAAAAATGATGAAAACGGGACCAATAAATGTTTCAATTGGTTGGGGAGGGTAAGTTTCTAAGTCACCTTATTCCCTGCACCGTTCCCGGATCATGAATGAAGCACAGAACACACTCCTTCGTTGTCTCTTTCAAGATAGTTTATTATTATTATTGAACACTTATTTGTCAAGACACTTAAAATTGGAATATTACACGTGGTGGATTGCCTGCTCTGGCAATCAGGGTTCGAGCTACTGTCACGGCTAAAGTTCTCTGAAGAAGTACACTGGTTCGCCGTGATGAAGCTAGTCGGGAAAGCACTTGTCCATTGGAATGTAGTTTTTTCCAGGATAATCACTTTGGGGGTACATAGGGATGATGCACTTGGCATAACATGTCGGCATCTTGCCAAGCCGAAAACTCAATAACATGTAGGAATATCTCCCTCAAAATAATAAATAATCATAATCACAATATGCCAACTATCGTGGCTTAAGGAAACAAAATTGATACCCATCCTTGCCTCAGGGATAGAGTGAGAATAGATTGTATGTCATTGATAACATAACAGAAATAGAATTTCATGACATAACAAAAGCAAACTTTCCTGAGCATTTCCTTCTTGGAAATATTATACATCATAGCATAAACATTAATTCTTAGGCAAGGGCAACTAGTAATCATACTGTTATTAAGCATTTGAAAAAATTATTATTAGGCAGGGCATTGCTTAATCCAGGCATAATATCTCTATTAATTAACAGTGTAATATTTCAATTGATTTGGCCCTGTGAGTCCCTTCATCATATCATATTTAAGCACATTAACAAGGTAATATTCAAATCATTAACAATATTATATTCAAATTAACTTGACTGTGGTATATTATTAAATTGGCCCCAATAGTTAAGTTCCTTCACAGTATGCATAATATTATCACTGATATTAAATTCATTAACGACATAATATTCAAATTAACCTGTAGTGTGGTATCTTAATAGGGTAGACATAGTACATAAATCCCTTCATCATATGATATTTAAATTCTTAACCTAAACATGGTTTCAATTAAACTAACTCATAATATGGTATTACAATAAATTGTGGTATACTTCCTAATACATAAGGTACATATAGACATTTTAAATGTATCCTTAGCCCAATTGGGGTTAGTCTACAAAACTGGTAATTATTACAAAAAAAAAGAAACATGGCTAGGTTAGGTTGTGTTTTTTTTGAGCCATGTTTGGACCTTCATAGATGTCCAGAATACCATCTATGATGCCTGGTATATTGCACGCTAAACAGCGATTTTCTTGGCACGTGGCCGAATAAGTTTTTTTTTTCAATATGTTTTACCAGATTTGCATCTGGGGGCTGGTTGCAATGATCAGAATCACCGGGCGATGAGTTCGCTACCTCTACGCCAAGACAAGTTTTTCAATATATTTTACCAGATTTGCATCTGGGGGCTGGTTGCGATGATCAGAATTACCGGGCGATGAGTTCGCTACCTCTACGCCAAGACAAGAAGATACATATACAACAAATTAAGTACAATAAAGTTTAAGTTGAGAGATATTTACAATTCTCTCTTTATTTGGGGATAGCTGAAGAACAGCTGTTACGGGAGATATGAACCTTTTGATAGGTGAAGGGCCGGCCCACTGAGGGGTTAACTTAGCAGTTCTGTGGAGCATCTTGGAACTAGTAGGAAACCTTCTATATAACACTAAATCACCGATTTTAAATGGGTTCCCAGTATGGCTTTTATCAAAAGCAAGTGCCTGCCTACGTCTGGTCGCCTTGAGATTATTGAGCACTTGTTGCCACAAGGAATGCCTCTCAGAGGGAGTTAGGTCCTCAGCCAGAGCCTGAGGAGGAATTCTCCAGAAATTTGTCAAGGGATGAGGAAGCTCTCTGCCCATAAATATCCTTGCTGGAGTATAGCCCGTGCTGCTATGTTTAGCAGAATTAAAAGCAAAGGTTAAACAGGGTAAGAATTCATCCCATTTCTGGTGGTCATTCTGTGACAAGATGGTTAAGGCATATTTTAGGTTACGGTGGACACGTTCAGCTTGATTAGGCTGAGGATAGTAGGGGGCTGTGAAAATTTGCTTAATACCATATTTAAAACACATATCAGAGAATGCAGTGGAACGAAATTGGGAACCATTATCAGAAACAATATATTTAGGATAACCAAATTTAGGAAATATTTTGTTAAACAAGACAGAAACCACTTGAGAAGCCAAGGGAGAACGCAGAGGTTCAATAAAAGTAAATTTAGTAAAGCCATCTATTATAGTCAGGGCACAAGTGCTGCCACTGCGACTTCTAGGCAAGGGACCAATGAAATCTATATACACCTTTTCCCATGGATAAATGGATGGTGAGGAAGACATCTCACCAGGAGGAAAGGTGTTCCTAGGTTTGCAGGTTTGGCAGTCGTGACAACGTCTGACCATCTGCATTATTTCTTGCCTCATATTTTTCCACCAAAATTCTCTACATATTCCTTCACAAGTTTTAGCCACCCCCATGTGTCCAGCGGTGGGCAAACGATGGAAATATTCAAACAACATGGATCTCAGGGCCTGGGGAACCACTACACGTCCCTTCTTCAGTCTAGTGGTACCATAATACAACAAATCATCCTTGAGAAAATAGTTTGGATGGGGGCGTCCCCATCTAACTGAGTCGATCAGCTGTTTCAATTCTGGGTCAGATGTCTGATGCTCACGAATATTAGTGAATGATAATGGGATTTTATGGAGGAGCATCGAACAATGAATGGGTTTCTCCCTTGATTGATGGTTCACCCTAGACAAACAATCAGCCACCCTATTTTTGGAACTGGGAACATGGTGAATAGCAAAGCGGAAGGACGACAATTTTAAAACCATTCTACCAATTTTCCCTAACTGCTTAGGATGTTTAAACAGCCACGTAATCGCCCCATTGTCAGTATACAAATGGAAGGGTTTTGGTTGAAGATAGGACCGAAATTTATCCGTGGCCCAACAGCAGGCAAGACATTCGAGCTCGTAGGAGGGGAGCTTCTGCTCATAATCGGTTAAAGTCCTACTAGCATAGGCAACAGGCTTAAATTTGCCATTAACCTGTTGATTAAGGACTGCACCAAGTGCGACTTGGCTAGCATCCACAAATAAATGAAATTCTTCCTCAAAGTTAGGAAGATGAAGTACAGGGGGAGAAGAAAGACATTGTTTGAGTTTGAGAAAAGCATTTTGATGGGAGTTGGTCCATTGGAAAATGGCATCTTTCCTTCGGAGGGCATTGAGCGGTGACGAAATTTCCGCATAGCTTGGAATAAATTTGGAATGGAAACCACACATACCAAGGAAACGTGAGACCTCCTTAACTGACTTTGGAACAGGGAAACTGGATAATGCTCGGGTTCTCTCCGGATCAGTCCTAAGTTCGCCATTTGAGATCCGATGTCCGAGAAAGGTAATAGTTTTCTGGGCCAGTTTCATCTTCTCTGGATGGACGGTAAGTCCAGCTGCTCTCAATTTTTCCAGCACCAGCCTGACATGTTGGATGTGCTCTTGGAGGTTCTTGGAATAAATACACAGGTCATCAATATAGGGATATACACAGCCATATTTTAAATCACCTAATACCTTGTCAATCAGCCTAGAAAATACTTGGAGACGTTGTCAAGCCGAAGGGAAGGCGATTATACTGATAGAGGCCAAAAGATGTAATAAAGGCAGTATATTGCTTGGAGATCGGAGTTAAGGGAATCTGGTGGAAAGCAGAATTCAAATCAAGTATTGTAAAATATTTAGCAGATCCCAAATATTGCAGAGCATGTTCTATTGAAGGAGTGGGGAAGTTGTCTGCCTTCACTTGTTTATTCAGTTTGCGATAATCGACCACTAATCGCTCTGATCCATCCTTCTTCGGTATAAGAAAAGCTGGCGAAGCCCAATTTGAAGAGGATGGCTGGATGATTCCTTCATTTAGTAGTTTATTAACATGTTTTTTCATCATCGCCGTCTTGGGTGGAGAATACTGGTAGGGGTGTGATCTGACCGGGGTAGAATCAAGTAGTTCTATTTCGTAGGTTACTACGTTGGTCTGGCCGAGATGGGGGGAGATGACGTCGGAATAGGCATCGACGAGACTTTGAATTTCCCGGGATAATACGGTGGAATCATCTTCACCTGGAGGAGGAGCCTTTTTCCCCGAGAAATGAACTCGGTTTCCAACGGGAGCCATATTCTGGCGTAGATCGTTATCAGCTGATCGCAAAGGAATAATGGGGGAAGCCGACGGCGTATCAGAATTGCCGTTAAAGAAATGTTTGTGATCCGGGCGGCATTCGAAGGAGAACGCATTATGGTAAAGGATCATTCGCGTTCGTCTTATGAAATCCTGGCCTAATATCATTTGTGCGGGCAATTCGCACATGTAAAATGTATGCCTCCACGAAAGATTTTTTAGGCGAATTCTTAAATTGATGCATCTCGTGAGAACGAGGGGAAGACTGGTGACGTTACGACATTTGATATTGCATCGCTGAAGACGTCCTCGACGAGGAATTTTCTGCCAGGTGTCGTAGTTGAGCAGCGACAGGGAAGAACCGGTATCTAGCAATGCTTTAATCTTTGCGGTATGAACTTCGCAATGTACAAATGGCAATTGTAGATATTCGGCGAAGTTGGCATTCAAAATAGCCGGATAATTTGCTCGTAGCCTCGCGGGACGATCTTCTCTCTCTCTTCTTCTCCGACAGTTACGGGAGGAATGTCCAGGCTTATGACAAAAAGAACAGGTGACATGAGGCGGTGATATTAGGGGCAGAGCGGGGGAAGGGAGTGAGATCTGGGAATTTGACGGGGAGTGAATAGCAACGAACTCCGCTCGATTCATCATGGCCTTGGCCGCATGAGTCATCAGGGATTCCAGCTCCTGTAGGGTTTGAGGCCGTTTAGCGAAAGTTAAAGTGGCTTGGGCGATGGGACTTAAACCTTCCAATATCAATTCAATAAACTCCTTAACTGAATACGATTTTCCCAGCGCCTTTGCGGCACCTCGCACGGAATAAAGAAAATCGCGAGGAGATTCGTGGGGGAGTTGGAATCTTTTCACCTTCGTAGTGACGAGTCGTTCTAATTCCCTATTAGAGACGAAAGTTTCCCATACTTTCGGTATTATCTTCTCCCAGGGCACCTTTTGATTAACTACCGACAACCAAAACTGGCGACAATTGGCCGGAAGTTTAGACAAAAGTAATATCAGCAAGTAGTGTTCCGGAATAAGTGACAAAGACAATACATCGGACACCGCGGATATAAAAGTGAACCAATTCTCGGAGATAGATTCCTGGAAGGGGGGAATTTCGAGTAACAGCTGGTTAGCAACTCTTACGCAATCGGAAAACTGGGGAACCATCTCGGTTTCATCGTACTGAGTGCCTTCGGCGCGCACGGTAGCCTCCGTTTTACCTCGTTCCTTCGACATGTTTGAGAGAGAGAATCAAAGAACAGGGGAATTACGTGACTGAGGTAATGGGGCGGACGAGTGAAAAGTGAAAGAGTGCAATAGGACTAAAAGAGATCGAGTAAACGAGGAATAGGACAAAATCCAAAAACTATACCACAAAAGAACCAGAAAGCATAGCAACAATCAGTTTAGACAATTAACAACCTAATATTTAATATCTCTCCGGTGCCTCCAATTTTGCAGCGAACTATAATTTTCGGTGCAAAAACATCCACTGATGTGCTAAGTGCTAATGACAAACTATAAATAGAACATAGAAATATAGACATATAACAATCCAACAGTTGAATTTGAATAGATTTAAGTAATACCACAAAACAAAATACACCTCGTAGGTGAAGGCGATTCGAAACGAAACTTAGTTAATGTCAGTTAAATCACATCCAATAGTTACTGTCACACTTCCGGCTCCCGGTAGGTCAATGTCCACTCAACACTGAATGTTTTCTGCCGGATAGGATGGAAACGAGAGTGGGACACCTGCGTCGACTTCACTCGTTGCTCCGCTGTGCGTCTCGTCGCTCGGAAGGCCACTATCGGAATGGACTGTCACGTGACGCCGGTGGTGAAGGAGGGAGGTAATGACGTCAGGCGGGTAATTCGAAATGGTTGAATTATTCCCGATGATTGGTCGCCCTTCCACTGTTCTTGCATAACCATGGGAAAGAGGGAAGGTTGAAGAGGTGAGGGGTAATTAGAGTATATAAAGCAGAGAGGCACCACGGGAGGGCGTGTCGAGCGACTTATTGCGTCACCATTCCCTGGGCTCTAAGAAGCCTCGAGTTGTAATTCCTCTAGCTTTAAGAGAGATGATCTTCCAATATTTTCATTCTTCTCCTATTGGTGGTCATCTAGGCAGTGCAAAGACTTGTGATAAAATCTCCCGTGAATTTTGGTGGTTGGATATGAGAGCAGATATTTCAACAAAAGTTAAAAACTGTCATGATTGTCAAATAACTAAACCCAGAAATTGTTTACCTCCTGGTCATCATTCAGCTAAATTCTCGACTTATCCCTGGGAAAGAATATTTATTGATTTTGTCGGTCCATTGCCTAGGAGTAAATTTGGTCATGCCTATGTCTTAACCATAATTGATGGTTTTAATAAATTTGTAATTATTCAACCGGTTAGAAACTCAACAAGTAAAACTGTTGTTGATATCCTAACCAGGCTTGTATTTTCTAAATTTGGGGTTCCCAAATATATTGTTTCAGATAACGCTTCCTCTTTCAAATCCAAATTATTTTATGACATGTGTTTTAGCCTAGGGATTAAACATATTTATAATGCCCCCTATTATCCCAGGCCCAACCATGCAGAAAGAGTTCATAGAAATCTGAAGTATGCCTTATCTGCTTTCACACGTGATGCCCATGATAAATGGGATGCATATTTGCCCGGGCTGACTTTTGCCTTTAATTCTGCTAAACACTCTTCTACAGGTGTTTCACCTGCTAAGGTATTTTTAGGTCGTGAGCTTCCACACCCATTGTTACTTCAATGGGATTTGCCAAATGAATTGGCATCAGCTGATTGTAATTCAGCTTCAGGACAGCAGCTTTGGAATAAGGTGCTAAGTAATTTAGCCAAGTCACAACAGCGCGTTGCTAGCAAACATAATGCTAGACATTCTCCACAAGCCTTTTCACCAGGTGAACAGGTTGTGTTCAGAGCTGTGCCAAAAGTTTCCAAACTTGATAAAATGTCTGCCAAAATTTCCCCTCTATGGGAAGGACCCTTCGTGGTCAACAGGATAATCACTCCTGTAACCCTGTCTTTAAGGAAGCCAGACAACCCAAATTATTTTCGAATAGCAAATGTTAGTCAAGTTAAGAAATATTTTTCTTCTGGTAAGAAATAATTAATTATTTTTTATATCACGTGTTAATGTTATTTCTATTATGTAATGTTTTGGTTGACCAAAGGTTATATTGGTCATTCTCAATTACCACATACTATTGTTAATCAATTTAAGAAACTTTATGTGGCTATCAGATAACAGTTTGATTTTGTGGCTTTGAAAAATGAATCACCCATTGTATTTTAATGTTAAGAATTACTTTGTTTTGTGAGCTTGTATAGATATACAAGCAAGAGAGTATCCTTGGGTGATTGCATTTTGGGTTTAGTTTTTCATTTCCACTTGGAGGTGTTTTTTTTTTCCTGTCCTGTTGACAGAGTCACTGATTCTTATGAATCATTATTGTTCTTTGATAATGATCCGGCGTAGAGAATTAGCGACCTCATCGCCCGTTGATTTATAATCATCGCAATCAGCCCCCAGGTGCAAATCTGGTAAAATAAATTGATATTTACTTGGCCAATTGCCACAATACTGCTCGGTGCAGTCAATTTGCAGACATCATAGATGGATCCTGACATCTATGTATGTCTCATGGCACAAAATTTTTTTTATAACCTTCCCATGTTATATCCGTTGGTACTATTTACCATGGTTAGTGTATTCCAGCCCCAATTGAGCTAGGATACTTTAAAATGTTTATCTATGTAATATGCATCTATGTACTACCTTTCACAGTGATTTTTTTTATTTTTTTTTATATACTGTGAATTTCTTGGCACTCTACTTAAACAATGTGAGGCAAGTCTAATCTATTTAGCCCTCCAATTATAAACTCTCTCTTGCATTTTGATAATGGTCGGACAATGCCAGGGTTGGCATTCCTTTTTTTCTCGTTCTCATCTAATGGTTGCTATTAATTTTCTATTTTGCCCTGTTGGCAAATAGTATTTTCTCATTAATTTTGTAACTTTGTAATAATAATATTGTGTTTATGTACCTTGGAACTTTTGTGATTATTTTCGGATTCTTATGTTGTGCTTCAAGCTGGTGCGTCGGTAAACTCTGGAGTGTGACTTTGTTTGCTGAACTAAACAGTGAGGGAACTCATCGAAAGTGAGGGGGGATGCAGCATTTTCCTACTTTTGACAGTTTATCGAGTTCCCCATAAGTTTTTTGTGTTCGCCAGAAGTTTTTGTGTTCGAACTCTTTCCAATGGTGAACTCCAGCAAATGACGACCCCTGCGTGCGACGCACCCTTTTTCGTGGGAAGCCTTCTTTTATAGCAACAGACATTAGCCCGGAAGAGGACACTAGTAGATCGCGGGTAGAACCAATTAGCGTTCGCGAGTGCAGCGCAATCTACCGGCACCTCACTGCAAACAGCATTAGTTGTGAGCCGACAACGTCGCCATGAGCAGAAGCAGTGAAGGAGAGGGGAAGAGCGAGATAAGACGGGTAGAGAGAGCGAAGACGGCGGAGCGAATGCACCTTAGGGAAAGGTTATCTGCGAGTCAAACCCTTTTCCATATCATTTGTGATTCCTCAAGTGGACATTTCTACTAAGTATTGTACTATATTTGTGCTTTGTATTATGTCACTGCAATATAATTGTTAGTACATTTCGTGACATTGATCCAGTGTATGCTATTTGATTTGTGGTCGGCAGCAGCAGTGTCACCGAGGGTATCTTATCGTTTAACAATTTTACAGTACTTTTAGTATTACGAGAGAATAATGTAAAATGAGACAGTTTCATCTCAAGGTCTGCAAGAGGAAGACCTAGTGCCACTCCGTGCCCTCTTAGACTAACAGCTTATCATTTTCCGAGTCATATTCCACCAAACCCCCTCAAAAAGGAGCCTAGACAACAGTGTGCTGTTTGCTGTGCAAAGAGAGACAAAAATGGAAAGCATAAGAGAAAATAAACTAGAATTTGGTGCAAAGATTGTGGAGTTGGGCTTTGACTGGAGCCTTGCTTCGAAATTTATCATACGAAAAGAAATTTTTTAATTATGATACTTTGATACTTTATATGATTTTATTTTTATTATACTTTTTCTTTATTCATTTAAATAAAATTATTATATAAAAATATTCACACAAATTCGTTCCTTATTTAAAAAAAAAATAATTTCTGAATAAATACCTAAGATTTAAGGAAAATGTAAGTTCATCAATAAATGACTAACATTTTAAACATCGACTTGATAAAATAAATAATTATATAACTTTATTTGCAAAGATTTGTACAAAAGTAAAACACTAACTAAAAAATACATTTTTTAATTGGAATGCATTTAAAAAATACCATGCTGGAGGGTTCAAGATTTCACAATATTTTTGCTATTAATTAAAATTTAATAGTATTCTTTTCGTCATGACAGCAAATGAATACCCACATTGTTAAAGAATCAAATTTTTCTATTTTATCCGAAAAATTACCTACACTCATGGTAATTTGGAGTGGTTTCAAATTTCATCTTACAAATAATTTACTTTATTCTTTCATGTATAAAATAAAGGTATTTCCTGGATTAATATCTCAAATCTAACTAATCTTGAAATGAAATATTGTAAATGATGATGATTTCCATGTATTTCTTATGGGGGATATGAAAAGAAAAAACGACATCAAAAATGAGCCCAAAAGAGGACAAATATTGGAATTTGGATAATTCTCTTTAGTTTTATCTGATGACCGATCATTCTACCAAATTTTAGATCTGTAGCAGGAGCATGTACTCCGAGTTACAAGCGGTGCAAACAACCAACGGGTTCCTTTTATTTTCTTTAATTACGGGTTCTCAGTGTACTTTGTTACCTGTAATAAATTCTAATATAGGGCATAACCATTACAACACTAATATTTTAGTCTTAAATATGTGTTAAGTTTATTAACTTGAATATAAAATTTTGAATATGAAAATCGGTATTTTCATACATGATCATCAAAAAGGAAAAATGTGTCGAATACTTTGAAATCTTAAAAACGTTCCTGATCTGCAGCATGTATTTAGAAGTGCCTATAAATTAGTATTCTAAATGAGAAGCACATATTTAAGGTGGATAACCTTGATAAACATTCCTCATTACCTAATCCTGTCCTTCCCTTCCACTCATTTTTTTCTAACAAAGAGTTTTCATAAATCTCATTAACATATTTTATTATACAATATACTTGGATCCTTTTCCTCTAATAATTGTGCCCAATCAAAACCATTTATATAAAAATCAACCAGTTTATTATTAATAAAGCACACATACTCAAGTCTTTTTTTTATTTGCTTTTTATATTATCTTTCCCCATGCCTATATAATTTATCCCTATCATATAATGGTCTGAAATTTTGGCTTTCAAAACAAAACCACTAATATGGTTATCCTTTCCATTGAACAAAATATGATCTAAACAGGATTGCACTACTTTTCCATCCCTAATTTCCTCTCTAGTATATGCATTAATCACTGATAGGTAACCATTGGCTGCCACCATTTCCATACATCTACAGGTATTGATACTATTCTTGTTTTTAAGATTAATATCATCCATTATAATCGTTTCCAAACATTAATCCCTCAACACTTTATCTAAGTCTTCAAAGAAGGCAATTACCGTAAATACCCGTGTATAGTGCGCACCCTCGTATAACGCGCAGGGGGGTTTTCAGCCTCGTAATCTATTATTTTTCTATATACCTGCGTATAGTGCGCACAGATTTTTTTTAGCGTTACCGTTCCAGAATAAAGTAGATGCTGTAACGTGTTCTAAAGCAATGATCGAATTATTGGTATTATGTATTGGTAACATAATGAAAGGCAAAATGAAATTTTCGAATAACGTTCCAAAAGAACGTCAGCTAACTCAATCATTACATACTCTATGTTTACTTACAAGGTGATATTTGGATATACACAATAAATCGAATTATATTAATTTTATAATATGGCATATGGCATTCTTTGAGCTAATAAAATGAAGGAATGACGATAATCCTATTTTTTACATACGTTTTTGTCACGCCTCAAGTGGGCGAGTTCGCCCAACCTTCAGTTTTACCCTTACTAGAACACTCTGGAGCACGTAAACACGATAGCAAATAACCATAATTAACTACAGACTCTAAGAATCAAGAATAACTCACGTATGAATGCTGAGAGAAAGGAGGGAACGATAACTTTATTTAGTTCTACAAGAAGCATCAACTCCCAGCATACTCCAAGGCATCAGCTGCCATTGTTTCTAATTGTAAGTAGTACCAGTACCTCACTACCAGGCCGGGCGCCAGTGTAGGGTGATGTCATGCGTAAGATGCCGATTCCGATAACATCATCGAAGAAGAATGGCCCAGTGACGAAGTATTTCTTGGCTTTTAAAATGAATAAATACTGAATTCATTCTTTTCATATCTAATTAATGGATGTTTGTAGAATTAATTAATAAATTTTAACTATTATCTATCTTACTTTTCGTAAAAATCACCAATAAAATTATGAGGATACCCGGGCAGTAATTACTGTGCCGAAATTATGGAAATATGGGGTCAAATGAAAATAGGAAGATTATGTACCCTCGTATTACACGCATCCTAATTTTTAACTCAAATATTTCGAAAAAAGTGCGCATTATCCGTGGGTATTTACAGTATATTGCAATCCGGTGGCCTATATATAGCACAGATTCTTATTAATCTGTCTTTGAATCCAATCTGCCCCATTAATGATTCACAACTACTCATATTGCTATTTTCACATACAAAATTAAAGTGTTTTCTTCAGTAGAACATAATTCCACCTCCCATTCAGTCTTTCCTCAATTTGTAGTACATATTAAAGCCAATGACTGTATACAGATCAATTTCATCAGTAGTGATATTCACTTCAGTTAACAAAATTCCCGCTATATTCAGTTTACAACTAAGGTTTTCTATTGATACAATGAAAGAGTCATTGATACCGATGTCGACTGTGTTTCCTTGTACATTTCGTCCTCCCCCTTTTATTTTAGTTTTTGCGCTGCATATTCATAATCGTAATAAAATTCTCTGTTGGTTGATATCGATGTCAACTGTGTTTCCTGGTCGTACATTTCGCCATCCCCCTCCCTTTATTTTAGTTTTTATGCTGTATATTTGTAATCATTATAAAATTCTGTCAATTGATACTGTGGACGCGAGATTCTACTGGATATTACTGACAATAGTGGTTTATTCACAAACAAGATAAAACACAAGCAAAGTACATCGCTCAGTATAGCGGCAAAGAAAACACGGCGAGGGCAGCGCGACGACGGGCGAGAAAGCTGATGCCACACGATAAGATCTGGCCGGTAGATTCGCGCCAACTGGTGATCTCGCTTTTTCTTTTCGTCGCCCGGAAATCCTCCGCCTAGTGGGCTCTGGCGGCGGAAGCATTAACTTGTAGACAAGTAAACATTGTCAGCCGCCACATCACCCCCCTGGCCAAATTTTTGCTCTGGGAAATTAAAAAGAAATATAAAACAAAAACACAAAAAATGCAAAAAAAAACAGTTATATGTCAAAGCCGTCAAAATGTCGCGGAAATGTGACCCTTCGTCCAGATCGCGTCTCTCTCTCAGGCACAGAATTTGAGGAAGATTGTTTATTAGAATCATTGTGGGTGCCGCCGTCTCTTGCTGCTGCTTGCCCTGATGCGGAGGTTGTGTCGTCTGTGAGGATGTGGGCCGGCTTAAGACGGTCGATCGACACAGTGACGTCCTTGCCCCGTATCCGGACCACGTAATACTTGGGAGTGGTCCTTACCACCTCGTACGGACCATCGTACGGAGGTCGCAGTGGCCCTCTCACAGCGTCATGTCGCACGAAAACGTGCGATGATGCGGCCAAATCCTTGTGGACGAAAATCGGCCGCTCTCCGTGGCGCGCGGTTTGGACTGGGCGCAACTTTCGCATGTGGCGCCTTAACTGCACGGCGAAGTCCGTAACGTCGCTCTCAAGACTCGACGTTGCGGAAAAGAATTCTCCCGGGAGGCGGATCGGCTCGCCGTAGACCATTTCTGCTGGCGTCGCTCCGATGTCCTCTTTCCATGCCGCTCGGATGCCCAAAAGAATCGTCGGTAGAATGTCCGCCCAGCACTCGCTCTGATGGCACATAATAGCGGCCTTGAGCTGTCTATGGAACCGCTCGACCAGGCCATTAGCGGAAGGATGGTACGCCGTCGTCCGTAGATGAGAAGTTCCCATAAGGCGGGCCAGCTGCTGAAATAGACACGACTCGAACTGCCGGCCTTGGTCCGTAGTGATTCGGAGAGGTGCCCCGTAACGAGCTATCCATCCGGAGAATAACGCTCGTGCTACCGTTTCGGCGGTCGCATCAGGAATCGGAAAAGCCTCCGGCCAACGCGTAAAACGGTCGACGCAAGTAAGGCAATACTTATTGCCTGACGAAGGTGGCAATGGGCCCACCAAATCGACGTGTATATGCTCAAAACGGGACTTCGGAATTTCGAAATGACCGATCGGCGATGCGATGTGGCGATGGACCTTGGCTTGTTGACACGGGATGCAGGCGCGAGCCCAAGTCCTGCAGTCCTTCCTGATTGAAGGCCATACGAAGCGTTGAGTGACGAGCTTCGCCGACGCCCTGGTGCCTGGATGCGCAAGCCGGTGTAAAGACTCGAAAACCTGTCGTCGAAACGGCGTTGTGACAAAAGGTCGGACCGCTTGCGTCGACACGTCGCAGTACAGTTCGGACTGCGTTCCGGGCACTTGCATTTTCCTCAGTTGCAGCGCGGATCCCGAATTCAAGATGGCTTTCAGCTCCTCGTCCTCGGCTTGCGATTTGGCGAGTGCGTCGAAGTCGACTGCCTCCGAAATCGCTTCGACCCTGGATAAGGCATCGGCTACGACGTTGTCTCTTCCGGAGATGTGCTGCACATCTGTGGAAAACTGGGAGATAAAGTCCAGATAACGGAATTGCCGGGGTGAACATTTATCCGCCTTTTGCCGAAAGGCGAAAGTAAGGGGCTTGTGATCCGTAAAAATCACGAACTCTCTCCCCTCTACCATATGGCGAAAATGGCGCACCGCCCTATACACGGCAAGAAGTTCGCGGTCATAGGGGCTATATTTCCGTTCGGCGGGCGTGAGCTTTTTCGTGAAAAAGGCTAAGGGCTGCCAATCCGCACCAGACAGCTGTTGGAGGGCCGCCCCGATTGCGTAATCGGACGCGTCTGCGACAATGGCAAGAGGTGCTGTGGGCGATGGATGTGCCAACAACGCTGCCTGCGAAAGACTTTTTTTACTTTCCTCGAAGGCTCGCTCTGACTCTGGAGTCCACACTACCGGAGAGTTCCCCTTCATCTTCGGACCCTTCAGGATGTCATTTAGCGGGGCCTGCATGGCGGCGGCGCCTGCGATGAACCGCCGGTAAAAATTAATCATGCCGAGGAACTGTCGGAGCTGTTTGACATTGGCGGGCTTCGGGAACTGCATGATCGCCTCCACTTTCTCCTGTAGAGGCTTCGTTCCTTGTGAGGAAACGGTGTAACCGAGAAACCTCACCTCGGTCGACGCAAAAACGCACTTCGCAGGATTAAGAAGGACGCCGTAATTGCTAAGGCGATTGAAAAGTCGACGCAGATGCTCCAGGTGTTGCTCCTCGGATTCCGATGCGACGAGAATGTCGTCTATATATGCGTAACAAAAATCTAATCCCCTAAGTACTTCGTCAATGAACCTTTGAAACGTTTGGGCGGCGTTTCGCAGGCCGAAGGACATAAAGGGAAAATCGAAAAGACCGAAAGGCGTAATTATGGCTGTTTTCGGAATGTCTTCTTTGTTCACGGGGATTTGATTATACGCTCTCACCAAGTCTATCGTGGAAAACACTGATTTACCGGAAAGCATTTGGGCGAAATCCTCTATATGCGGCACTGGGTAGCGGTCGGGGATAGTCCGCGCGTTAAGAGCGCGGTAGTCTCCACAGGGGCGCCACTCGTCGCCTTTCTTAGGAACCAGGTGGAGAGCGGAAGACCAACTGCTCTCCGATCGTTTCGCCGTACCCATTCGGAGCATCGCCTCAAATTCCCTTTTGGCGACGAGTAACCTGTCCGGCGCCAACCGTCGCGGCTTGCAGGACACAGGTGGGCCAGGCGTAGTTCGAAGATGATGCACGGTAGTATGCTTCGGTTCCTTTGGCGTTCCGGCAGGTCGGGTAATTTCTGGAAATTCCCCCAACAAGGCATGGTATCGCGAAGTTCCCACGACGGCCTTAACGTGCTCCACGGGAGTGCTCACCACACGCCCGGCAACCGAAAGTGACGTAACACCGTCAACGAGTCGTCGATTACGAACATCGACAAGCAACCCGTAAAAACCTAGAAAATCGGCGCCAATTATCGGTTTGTCCACATCCGCTATCACGAAACGCCAATTGAATTCGCGGCGGAGACCAAAATTTAACGACAGCACCACCCAGCCATACGTTGAAATAACGGACCCGTTAGCCGCGTAAAGTTCGTATGAAGTTGCTGACCGTGGCCCTTTTACTCGGGACCGGGGGAAGACGCAGAGGTCGGAACCTGTGTCAACCAAAAACTGCACTTTCGTTGACGCGTCGGTGACAAACAGGCGGCTAGGCGTGGGGCAATGGTCGCTGGCCGCCATTAACGACTGCCCTCCGCGTTTCCCTTGCCAAAGGCGCATGGCGGTCGGCACTTGTTCGCCCGGGCTGCAAAACGCTGATGGTACCAACACCAATCTTCATGTGTCGAAGAGGAGTTGCGAGGGTCTCCACGCGACCGGCTTCTCGAACGCGGGCGAGCACGTGGCGTCGTCCGACCGGCTGACAAAGCCGCGACTTGGCGGGTCAGGTCGTCGATCCGCCTAACAAGGGCTGCTATCTCTCCTGTGGTCGACGCGCTCGCGACTTGAGGCCGAGGAGTAACTTCGTTTACCTTGTCTGCCAGCTCCGCTAACCCGTCAAGTTCCATAGACGCCTGCGTGGCCAAGATGGCCTGCATATGCGATGGCAGGCGATTCAACCATAGCGAGCGGAGAAAGTCGTCTGGCACGGAAACACCTGCAAGCGTCCGTAGGTGGCGAAGGAACTGGGACGGTTTCCGGTCACCGATCTCCTCGTGCTCGAGAAGTTGCCGGATCCTCTGCTCGTGTGATGCGGAGAGCCTCCGGATCAGCTCCGCCTTGATCCTCTCGTACTTATTCTCTGCCGGCGGACGCGTAATCACATCTTCCACTTCCTCCGCATATCGATTATTCAATTGCGCGATTACGTAGGAAAACTTAGTCGTATCTTGCGTTATCCCCGCGAGGCGAAATTGTCCTTCCAGCTGAGAAAACCACAGAGCGGGTTTCTCAGGCCAAAACGGTGGAAGACGCACAGCTACGCGGTTTATGCTGGATTGCTCCTCGTGGTTGTTGGCCAACTCCATTGTGAAAAACACGTGGCGTAAGTAAACTCACTATTTTGCGGCGATCACGTCGGGGTCACCAATGTGGACGCGAGATTCTACTGGATATTACTGACAATAGTGGTTTATTCACAAACAAGATAAAACACAAGCAAAGTACATCGCTCAGTATAGCGGCAAAGAAAACACGGCGAGGGCAGCGCGACGACGGGCGAGAAAGCTGATGCCACACGATAAGATCTGGCCGGTAGATTCGCGCCAACTGGTGATCTCGCTTTTTCTTTTCGTCGCCCGGAAATCCTCCGCCTAGTGGGCTCTGGCGGCGGAAGCATTAACTTGTAGACAAGTAAACATTGTCAGCCGCCACAATACCAATGTCAACTATGTTCCCTCAGCATACCTTACGCTCTCCCCCCTTTCCATTCTCCTTTTTACTGCATATCCATAAATTCCCCTCAGTCCTTTCTCCTTCCTACTTGTAAATATCCCTCTTTTCCCCACCCCAGTTTTTACTGTGGGAAGTGGCATACTGGCAACTCGAGCTTTTGCTACTCAAGCATTTGGGACTATGGGAAGTAGGATTAATGGCAACTGGGTTTTATGGAAAGTGTGATTTGAGCAACTGGGAGTAAACCGAGCTGAATGCCAGAGAATTTAGAAATCCCGGAAAGATTCCTTAATTTTGCCGAAAATGAAAATTGTCTTATTTATATATTATGCCATTGACTTTAAATCACGACAAACTTATGAAGCCATTGTTATGTATTCATTTATTGTATTTAAATTATTATGTATAGGGCCGCATTTCATGTTTTGTTTGTTTGTGTTGCGCGGCGATGTTTGTTTGTCTTTTGCCACTTTGCCATGTTCTTGATTCTCAGTGAGCAAGCAGTTGTAACGTGACCATCCGGGAGTGCAGTCGCATATCCCTGGCATAGGTATTGTGGGTCATAAGAAGTAAATACAGCTATTGTTAAACCAACGATCTCGGTTTGTCATTGCCAAGGCACATACACAACATTGGCGACGAGGACGACGAAAATCCGCGTTTTGTCTCAAATTTTTTTGTTTACCGTATTATTTTTTGCGACCGGGTGCAATTTTTTTTTTTACATCATGGCCGAACCGGAACCACGTGTTTCCCATCAGGTTACATACGTTGGCACCATAGGCACGCCGCCGAGTTTCTCGTCCGGTAATGCGGAAGAATGGTCAATATTCAAGGAACAACTTGACTATTATTTTATCGCGAACAATATTGTTGAGGACAGTCGCAAAAAAGCCATTCTGTTCACGGCTCCGGAAGAATTTATATTAAAACAGACCATTAAGCTCTGCAAACCGCGCAGCACGGGCGTATTAACGTTCGCCGAGGCCATACAGCTTCTGGACTCGCACATAAATCCGACGTCGTGCAAGTGGGTGAAACGCGAGGAGTTTCATAAGCGGGTGCAGCAACCGTGCGAGTCCTTTAAAGACTTCATGGCGGATCTGCAACTCATGGCGGAGACTTGCGATTTTTCGGACCTGGAGGAGTCGCACTTGGGCCAAGTTCTACTGGGCCTCCGGGATCTACGCCTGAAGGAGGCTCTTTTCTCCGCCGATTCCCTCGACCTGAGTAAGGCGATCGACAGAGCGCTTGCCGCGAAAGCAGCGAGGGACCACATGAGCCGACTCCAGGGTCCATCGGCTCCCGCCGCCGTCCATCGCACCGGTATGCAGCATAAAGGGGAGGACAGGTATAGAGGACCGCCATCCCAGCCGCCGGTTGAGGGACCATGTTATCGCTGCGAAGGACCGCATAATGCGGCCTCGTGCGTCTATAAAAGGACAATCTGCATCTTTACCTGGCTGTTGAAGTGAACGGACGTGCCTTTCACTTGCTCCTGCGAGCTCCTACGTAGCCTCGAGCGACTAGAGTAGCTGTAGCATTAGAGTAGCTGTAGTGTTAAGTAGAACTAACAATTTACTTTATTCTATTGTTATCCTTCGGTAATTTTATTTAACATTCGTTTAAGTTATGTAATTAGTTTTTTTATAACATCCACGTTATAGTTTTTATTTTTCTCTACCGTAATAGTTAACTTTTAAGCCTCGTAGTTTCTTGTTAGAAATTTCATTCTCCCTTTTAGAAAATAATATTTATATCATAGTAGTTATTGTGTATTAGCATATTCTCGTAAGGTTGTTTTAGTTTTACTCTCCATAGTATTTATATTTTTCGTTGTTGTGTACTATCATCTCCTGTGTGTGATCTAACCTTGTTTGTGTTGTTTACACCTTTCACTTTATACCTGCGTTTGACCTTTTCTCGTACACTACACGAAGAGCGTCCCCGCTTTAAAACAGACCAAATTCTTTAGCCTTATCCCATTTCAGCTTTTGTTTTTATATTGTAACTCTTTTGCGTTAGTATATAAATTAGGTAAGTTTAGGATGGCTTCACCGAGGACTCCCGTTTCCTCCTTCTTGTGCGCCGCTGGTTGCGAGGCCATGAGGGCTCGAATCACGGAGCTGGAGAGGGTGGTTGCGGACCTCCTTCAGAGGGTGGAAAGGTCCAAGGCAGCCTTGGTTCGTGTGGGGGGTGCGGGGTCATCCCTGAAAGCTCGCCGCGCCAAATTGGCGGCCCGGGTTCGCCTGGGTGCGGCAGCCGGTAGAGTGATCGGGGTTGACTCTGACTCCTTACCGCGGGCTGAGGGTCCTCGGGCTGGGAAATCCGATGAGTGGAGAGTGGTGTCCACTCGGGGAGATCGTGGGGTGGTGCTGCGGAGGCAGGGAGTTGGGAATGCTTCGGCGGACTCTCTTCCTGTCAGTAATAGGTTCGAGGTGTTGTCGGAGGACGACTCCACGGCCATTGCGCCCGTACCCACTCCCGTCTCTTCGATGGAGGCCGGGCCCAAGGGGAGTCGGGTTGGGAAGGGAGGGTTGTTAGTGTTAGGTAGCTCTAACGTTCGGCGTGTAATGGCACCCCTGTTATCCTGTGCCCGCCGGGAGGGAGTTGAAGAGCGGGTCTTCTCCAGATGTATATCAGGAGGCACGGTGCCGCAAGTGACAAACACGGTGAGAGAAGCGGTAGTGGCGACAGGTTGCTCTCGGCTGCGGGTGGTGGCCCATGTTGGGACTAACGACGCCTCGAAGCGCGGGTCCGAGGAGATTTTAAGTTCTTTTAAGGACTTGGCCTCTGAGGTTGCTCGTGTCCGAGAGGAGTCGGGTTCCGATGTGCGGCTTACTGTCTGCAGTATAGTCCCTAGGATTGACCGCGGTTCTGAGGTTTGGAGTAGAGTTGAAGGTCTGAACCGAAGGCTGTGGAATTTCTGTCGGGACTTGGGAGTGGACTTCGTCGACCTACGACCGAATATCGAATCGTGCAGGGCACCACTGGATCACTCTGGTGTTCACTACACGCCCGAATCGGCTCAGAGAGTAGCGAGTAGGATTCTCGAGCACAGTAGGGATTTTTTTAGGCTAGAGAGTAGGGCAGGGTGTAGGTCAGCTTTGGGTCAGGGGATAATCGATGCATTTGTAGAAAATAAGAATCCCGAAAGATTATCTAATGATAGAATATACACCGAGCGTAACATGCAGCACCAATTTCGCGATAGGTCATTGATAGAATGTTCCGTAAAGGGCGCGACGGGTCGCAATTCCAATTTTGATGCGACGCCATACAGTCGTGGGAGTGATTGTGGTGGGAGCGCATGTAGTTTTAGAGTGGAAGAGAAAGTCAAGGGTGAGATTAGTATGCGAAGTGATAGTGAGAAATTAAACGTCGTCGTACTGAACTGTCGCAGCATCCGTAGGAAAATTGCTGAGTTCGAGCATCTTATTCGCAGTCTCCATGCCGACGTCGTGATAGGCACAGAAAGTTGGTTAACGGATGAGATTCAGAGTCAGGAGATATTTCCTAGAGACTATCGTGTCTATAGAAAAGATCGCGCTAATAGATCGGGTGGGGGAGTTTTCATAGCGGTTAGCGATAAGTACGATAGCAGTGAGATTCCGATAAGTGACGAGAATATCGAGAGTGTTTGGTGCCGCATAGGTAAAGATGGCTCCAAAAAGGTGTTCATATGCTCGTTTTACAGGACACCTAACGCTGGTGTAGATTGTATTTTAAGTCTCGAGAATCAATTATCAGAGCTTAGACTGATAAATCAAGATGGTTTCGTTATAGTCGGTGGTGACTTAAACTTACACTCAATTGATTGGGAAAATCTGTCTCGAATCTAGAGGTAAAGAACGCGAATCCTGTGAGGTATTAAACGAAACATTCTGCGAGCACTCTCTCCTTCAATTAGTCAGAAAGCCAACACGATCGGGAAACATATTAGATTTATTAGTAACTAACGTCCCAGAAAGAATAAACAAAGTCACCATTGAAGATGGGATAAGTGATCATCAGGCCGTATATGCAGAGTGTAAGTTGAAAATCGATAGGCACTCTAAGCCTCAAAGAAAGTTTTATGTATTTGCTAGGGCAAACTTTTCAAGCTTCAGGTCGCGCCTACGAGAAATACTACCTGGCTTCCGTGATATGACCGAACGATCAGGTGCTGAGTCGTCATGGAAACTATTCAAGGACATAATGCTAGAGAGTATCGATAAGTACATTCCAATTAAATTGAAGGTCGACAATAAAGAGCCACGTTGGTACAATAAGTAAGTTAGGAGTGCGCTTAGGCGTCAGAGAATAAACCACGCGAAAATAAAAAATATGCCATCTACATCAACCGATGAATATAGAGCAACTAAAGTTAAGACGTATAAGGAATCCCGCGCTAAAGCGAGAACTACTATGCGTGAGGCTTTTACTAACTTCCGGAATAAGGTATTAAATAATTATTTGAAGAAGGACCCTAAAGCGTTTTGGTCCTATGTGAGAGAGGTTCAAGGTAGAGGCCCTACAATACCTTCCCTGCGTAATGACTCGGGTGCCGTTATTCATGATAGCATAGAGAAAGCCAACCTGTTAAACGGTCATTTGGTAAAAGCATTCACAGCCGTCAGCGACCATTGCGTACATTATGCACCCGCAATAAGGGGGGACCTGATGGACGATATAGTATTTTCTGAGGTGGGAATAGCAAAACAATTAAGTTCCATCAGACATAACAAAGCCACTGGCCCCAAAGAAATTCCTGCTCGCGTTTTAAAAGAATTAGCTGAAGAAATAGCACCTTTTCTTCTGATAATCTTCGAGAAATCCATTTCTCGCTCAGAGGTCCCTAGCGACTGGAGGTTAGCGCACGTTACCCCAATTCATAAGGACGGCGACAAGGAGAACCCAGAAAATTACAGGCCGATTTCTTTAACATCGAATCGTGTAAGATTCTCGAGCATATACTCGTTAGCAACATAATGCGATTTCTTGATAGTAATTTATTGTTAGATGATTGTCAACACGGCTTCAGGAAAGGTAGGTCATGCGATACTCAGCTCGGTCTTTTTGTTAATTGTTTACTAAGAAGCGGAGAAAAGAATACGCAGGTCGATGCCATCTTCTTAGATTTTAGGAAAGCCTTTGATAAGGTACCTCACAGGAAGTTAATAACGAAATTAGAAACCTTAGGCGTTAATTCTAAAATCGTTAGTTGGATCCGTGAATTTTTAAATCATAGGAAGCAGATGGTTGTTATAGATGGGAAATCTTCGAACTTAGTGGAGGTCGTCTCTGGCGTTCCACAGTGTAGTGTAATTGGTCCGTTATTATTCCTAATTTATATAAACGATATCAGCTCAGTAGTCAGAAGTAAAATTAGGCTTTTCGCATACGACACCGTCATCTATAGAGAAATAAGCAATCCGGAAGACCACCAGTATCTCCAAATAGACATAGTAGCTATTTCTGCATGGTGTAAGGAATGGCCGTTAGAGATAAACCAAAAGAAAAGCTGCGTCATCAACTTCTGGAGAACCAAGAGTATCTCGTTGAATAATAATTATTCGTTGGACGGAGTCGAGATTCCAGTTTCAGACTCGATTAAATACCTCGGAGTCACGATCCATCGTGATCTCTCGTGGGACACCCACATTCGCCGATTGAAAGGTGCCGCTAACAAAAAGCTGGCCTTTATAGGGAGAATAGTTCGAAATAGCTCCGAAAAAGTGAAAGAATTATGTTATTTATCCTTGGTCCGACCGCAGGTCGAATATGCTTCAGCTGTGTGGGATCCTTACGAAAAGGGACTCACTAACGAGATAGAAAAGGTTCAGCGCAGGGCAGCTAGATTTGTAAAGAGGAATTACGATAGTAAACAAAGCGTAACATCATTAATAGAAAATCTGAAATGGACATCGTTAGAGGAACGTAGGCTGCAGGCTAGAATTAAACTACTGGAAAAATTTATGTCGGAGGGACTAGCGAATGAGGTAGTAAGACTTATCAGAAGCCCGACGTATCTCGGAAGGCAGGACAGTGAGGATAAGATTCGCGAGATCAACTGTAGAACGGAGGGATATAGAGGATCGTTTTTCCCTAGTACGATAAGAGACCATAATAGAAAAAGATAACATAGGAAAACTATGGACCCTTGGTGCACTGCACCCCCTGCCATCCACCAAAAAGGTGACTTGCAGGGTATAATGTATATGTACTGTAGAAAGGTAGGCCATATCGACAGGGCCTGTTTCAAGAAAAAAAGGCAACACAGTGCTAACGTGAGCGGACGGACGGGAGGTGGTGGATCGCTCCAGAATTCGAAGCCATGTTGGTTTGAGCATTTAGGTGTCAAATTTCAGGGAGTGCACTCCGTAGAGCAGTCCAACTTACCACCCCAAATTTCAGACTTTAGGGATGTTTTCGAATCTGCCTTAGGAAAATACGCCGGTCCCCCCGCGCGAGTTCAATTGCGAGTTGACGCGAATCCTGTTTTTCGCCGAGCTAGGCCGGTTCCACTCGCAATGGTTGAGAAAGTGAGTGAGGAAATAGATAGGATGGTGAAGAAGGGCATCCTAGAGAGGGTTGATTTTTCAGAGTGGGCCACTCCTACTGTAAATGTAGTCAAACGTGACAAAACCATTGGAATTTGTGGTGACTACAGCTCCACAATAAATCTGCAATGCATGAGACAGATTTACCCACTCCCAACTGTGGGCGAGCTTTTAAGTAAAGTGGCAGGAGGCAAATGGTTTACCAAGTTTGACTTATCTGAAGCCTTTATGCAGGTTTCAGTGGATGAGGAAACATCACGGGTGTTAACACTTAATACCCATAGGGGGTTGTACAGAATGCTTCGGTTGCCCCCAGGGCTCTCCTCTTCTCCTGCAATTTTTCAATGTACCATGGAAACTATCCTTGCTGGCCTGGAGGGAGTAATTGTATATATGGATGATGTTCTATGTCAAGCATCATCAGAGGGCCAGCTATGGCATCGAGTTAGAGGAGTATTAGAAAGATTAAGGGGGGCAGGTTTTCGTTTAAGGCTGAGCAAATGCCAATTTTCTGCTAGAAGTTTGGAATTTGTGGGATATTTAGTTTCAGCAGATGGCATTAGGCCAATGGATAGTAAAGTGAAAGCATTACTAGAGGATTCATCCACAACCAATGTGGCTGAACTTCAAGCCTACCTGGGCTATATAAATTATTATGATAGATTCTTACCTCAGAAGGCCACTAGGTTTGCTCCTTTATATGCGTTGCTAGGTGAAGGTGTCCAATGGAGATGGACAGATAAGGAAGAGGCCTGCATTACTTATGCTAAGTCTATTATGACTTCAGGTGCAGTGCTTGCATATTATTACCCTAAGTGCCTTATAACTGTGTCATGTGATGCCTCACCATATGGAGTTGGGGCAGTGTTGTCTCATGTGATAACCAGGAGAGACCAGTGGCATATGCCTCAAGAACTCTTAGAGGAAGTGAGAAAAATTACTTGCAATTGGACAAAGAGGCACTGGCTATTATATTTGGGATTATGAAATTTCGTATGTATTTGTTGGGGTGCACTTTTGAGATTATAACAGACCACAAGCCCCTGTTAGGAATTTTTAAGCCAGGAAAGCCCATATCAGATGTCTTGTCTCCACGGATGCTTCGCTGGTCCTTAATGCTATCTAATTATGATTTTAAATTGTCATACCGCCCAGGGAAGCAGCATGCAAATGCAGATTTTTTCAATCGCCTTCCATTAGACTGCAAGGAGGTGGATGCTGAGACAATTTTCCCTGAGCCAGCAGGTGTGATGCTCCTAGAAGAAGCTCCTTTGGACTCACCATTGACAGCTGGGGCTGTAGCAGAAGCCACCAGTGAGGACAAACTGTTGGCAGAGGTGCGAGAGGGGCTACTTCGAGGGTGCAGTGCTGCCTCCAGATCCAAGGAGGCAAAGCTTTTCTTCAGAGAGCCAGCAGGCACTTTCACAGTGCATAAGGGATGTGTCCTCCGGGGTAGCAGGGTCGTGATCCCAGAGAAGCTGAGAGGGAATGTGATGCAGCTTCTACATAAGGTGCATCAGGGAGTCGTCCGCACTAAGGCATTGGCACGGAGTTATGTCTGGTGGCCTGGCCTTGATAAGGACATTGAAGAGTTGGTATTATCTTGTCCTAGGTGCTGTGAGACGTGGCCAGATCCAAGGAGGGCACCTGTCACCCCTTGGAGTATTCCAGAAAAGCCATGGTCGCGCCTTCACCTTGATTTTGCAGGACCAACCCATGGCCATACATTTCTAGTGGTGGTACATGCATACTCAAAATGGATAGAAGTCGAGGAGACAAAAGGGTCCATGAGCTCCTTAACCACCATCAATTGCCTTAGAAGATGGTTTGCCACCCATGGCATTCCTGACCAGCTGGTAACTGACAGTGGACCAGCCTTTAGGTCAGATGAATTTCTTAGTTTTGACAGAAAGAATTGCATTACCCATCTTAAAGCTGCACCTTATCACCCTGCATCAAATGGCCAAGCAGAAAGGGTGGTGCAGACCTTAAAAACCTGTCTAAAAAAGCTACCACCAGCAGAATGGAAGCTGCAGTTGGCAAATGTCTTGCTTACATTGAGAACCACTCCTAGCACTTCCACTGGTAGAAGCCCGGCAGAGATGTTGATGGGCCAGCGTATACAAACAACGCTGGATAAATTACATCCAGTGGCATGGCCAAAATCTTCTGAGAGGGAGGAGAAAGTCGTAAATGCTGTTAATATGCCAATTAATAAGTTTAGATTTTTTGCAGAAGGAGATCCTGTATATTTCTGTAGCTATGCAGGTGGAAAGCTATGGTTGCCAGGATACATAAAAGCAGCCAAAGGGCCCTGCAATTTTGAAGTTGCATGTGAAGATGGGAGAACTGAAAGGCGCCATGTAAACCAGTTGATGCATCGTAACACATCAGCAGTGCTCCCTTCCTCATCAGATAGTTTTAAAGATTCTGGAGATAGTGTGTCATATCCAAATAATGTTTTTTATCCTTTTCCTTTTGATAATTTTGTAAAAAGTGTTAGTCCCTCAATGCCTGAAATTCCAGTAGGAGAGCAGATCCCTCAAAATGAATTGCAGACAAATGGTGAACCATCATCTGCTGCCGCAATGTCAGCCCAGAGTGATGAAACTTTACCATCACCGCAGCAGGCTACAAGAGCATCAGTGAGAATAAAGAGGGTTCCAGAATACCCGAAGGACTATAAGTGCCATACAGCTCGGACCTAAGAGTTTGGTTAATTTTTTGTGAACAGTGCTTATTAGGCAACATGATATGTATTTAGTTTTTGGCTATATTATGAATTAATGTTAATTTAGAAAATTGTGTGGCTCTTCAAGCTAAAAGGGGGAGGAGTTGTTATGTATTCATTTATTGTATTTTAATTATTATGTATAGGGCCGCATTTCATGATTTGTTTGTATGTGTTGCGCGGCGATGTTTGTTTGTCTTTTGCCATGTTCTTGATTCTCAGTGTGCAAGCAGTTGTAACGTGACCATCCGGGAGTGCAGTCGCATATCCCTGGCATAGGAATTGTGGGTCATAAGAAGTAAATACAGCCATTGTTAAACCAACGATCTCGGTTTGTCATTGCCAAGGCACATACACAACAGTCATTATAATAACAAAATTTAGTAAAGTGTGCCGATCATTTTAACGTTGTTTCGTAGTTTTTTCAGAAATTTTAGCTCTTTTTAATTGTTAAATACTTATGGCATTTTTTTAAATTCAAATACATGCTAAAGGCACAAGTGATGCTGCCATAATCTTAACACAAAATATCCTAATTTTTCCATAATTTCATTAAATAATGTCTTAATGATTATTCTTATTGCTCATGCAGGGTGATCTCTCAAGAAACTTGGACACAGGCCGATTGTCCAAGGATTTGGAAAGTACGGATAGTTGACCTGATTTCATGGAAAATTATAAATATTCTGCTAGAACTCTTGGAATTTATTACCTAATACATATAGGCTCCACGTTACCTAAATATCTTTTTAATATGTACATCAGTCATCAATCTCTATGCTTTCTTAAGCATTGTCCTATATTCTTAATAGTGCTTCTGGTCTTTTACTCCTGACCTGTAACCAATCTCTTGTAAGTTCTTTTGACACCCATTCATTTTGACGACATCTATTATTCCAAAAGGCATTTGTTACTTCATTTAAGGATAACATATGGTGGTAATTTTATTCCATCTACTAAACAGCCAACATTAACTCACATTTTTTCATTTCATGGCATTATTTATCACAGCGCTTTCACCATTTACATTGAGTGTAAATAGATGGCATCTCGAAGAAAATGAGTTTCATCAGCATTGCATATTTGATTCAAAAGGTAATTGTTGGTTTTTTCTAAGTCTAATTACATTTTAGATAGGCAAGACGTTTCTCATTGAGCATATTTGGTACAAGTAGTTGGTGCTTGCATTCTGCAAGCATTTCATCTGACCCTGATAAACATTAATTTTTCAGAGAGATATAGCATTATTAGAAATTCTTTTTAATTCAAAATATTTCACCTCGGCACCCAATTTCTATCATTCCTTATTGAACAATATTTGATTAAAACAATGCCTTAAATTTGCAATTTTAAGAATATTACACTTTATTTAATGTAAGGTGCTAATTCCCCACCATTTCGTCAAATCTGAAGTTGTAGCACATCTAGAAGTGAAATAATATTTGTTTAAATTTCTAAAGTTTAATGCGGCCGCAATAACACTTTGTTGGAGCTTTTCAAATGTTTGTTAGTTTAAATGCACTGAGCTTTCCTTATCTTTAAAATTTCAGCTTCCAAGCTTGCACCAAAATACCTAAACATTTATCTATTAGTTTAAACTTGAAGAATTTTTAACAGCCAAAGAAATTAAAATATCAACATTTTTATAATTTTTTATTTCGTTTTTTCACAAAATCAACCTGTAAAAAAATTTCAGCTTCGTAGCACATTTGATAATACACAAACCTCAAAAATATGTTTAAACAATTGCGAATTTTTAACGGCGGAATTTTTGAACTTTTTTTAAAATTACCTTTTTTGTATAATTTTCTACAAAATTATTTCAAAAACTCGAACATACAGCATATAGTTTTCAAGATAAAAATTATTAAACTTTAATGTACAAATGGTGTTGAAACAACCCCTAAAAATTAACAATTTTAAATTTTTTATTTTTATAGTTGGTTATGAGAAAAGTTCTATAATAATGCAAAATTTCAGCTTCCTAAACTAATTAGATTGGTCTACACACTGGATTACGTTTTCCCATGCTATCTTATGCGAGATATTCAGGGGTATCTGGAGGCGAACCCAGGACAGTGTAAGTAAAACTAACAATAATTCTTAATAGATATTGCAGCCATCTAGCATCACTGAAAATTTCATTTTTCTAGCTTACGGGTAAGTGCCCAAAATTAATTTACAAAAATGGCGCAATGCTTTTCTTATGTGAAAAAACGCAACTTTCGGAATTTCTGTAGTCGAACTCATGTCACTTAGGTAAGAAGTCTCATTTTATCTGTAGGTTTCTCCATATCTACAAAAACAAAAATTTTCAGCTCTCTAGTTCTTGTAGTTTGGGCTGGACATTAGTATCCTCCTGTTATATCCTCGTCTTCTGTAAGGAACGTCTATATATAAGGATAGTTCGAACACATATTCAGTATAAGTATACTAGCTTGTTCATTCACTTAAATGATTATAAATGTTTGAGAAAAGAATGTTTTAATTTAAAAAAATTAATACTGATAGAAATCCAAATCATAAGTTTACAATGAAAAATTTCAGTAGATAAAATAATTTTATCTTATTTCATTTGTTTAAGAAACATCAATTTAATGCATAACTATACTTGTACAACTTGTCGCGGTCAATTCTTCGTGTATCAATATATCAAATGACTGACTCCTTGCACATCAATTCTTTGCTTGACAATTTAGTCGAAAGACAAATTGGAACCATGACTAGTGTATGGCAGGGTGGAGTCACTTTTCCGTAGCAAAATTTTTATTTAATTTCGATAATAATAGGATGATACGCAATTATCTTCGCAAAATACGCAAGGTGAAACACATCGGATAGTGTATGCCAGGTAGTGACCCCCAACCCATGATGTTTTGATGCTATATCACTCCGTACTCAAATTTAAGGTGATCCTTGTTTTTTGCAAGCTGGGGTTTTAAATTTAATGATAACATTTTTTTATCGGCACAGGCACAATTTGAGCACAGCAAACTTATTTGTACTATGAAACTTCTTGAATTCAGAAACCTGGGAGGCAGTTTCAATCCAATTCTGTTGATTCCAAATGAGACTGCTTTATATCCATTTTAAAATAATATTTTAATTGTGCTTGTCCAATTAGGAAAATAAGTTTAAAGGAATTATGACTAATTTGTGGGTGACTGGTGAAATTAGATTGGCTAAAAGTAAGTTATGGGACGACTATATAACTTGTAAGAATCTTGGGGGAATAGTTTTGGAACATCTACTATACAAATAAGAAGTATAGAAAGCTAATTAAAGAAACTAAAGCCAAATTTTTATAGTATTTGTCTAGAAATAACTCGCAACCTACTACCAAAAAAAGCATGGAATATTAACAAATATAAGATGAAATGAGACTGAACTTCCTGAGGGAGGCACTATTAATAACCCTGATATCATAGCAAATCACTGATGAACATTTTATTAATACTGCTAACAAAGTTGGTAGAAAGACAGGTCAGCAACAATAATTCTAATCCCATGAGAAATGTTTCTGAAACCATCTTTCTGAAGGAAGTCATTGAAACTGAGTTACTTTTAGTGATAAATAAATTTAAGAATAAACTTTCAAGAGATCCAGATAGCATACCCATGACAGTCAAAGAAATTGCTGTACAAATTATATCCCCATTACTGCATATCATTAACTATTCTATGGAAAAAAGTATTTTCCCAAGTTTTTAAAAGTCAGTCTGGTTAAGCACATTTTTAAGAAAGGCCCTGCCACTGAAGCAAATAATTATAGACCAATCTCTTTGTTGTCACCATTTTCTAAGATTTTTCAACAAAATTTATTGAAATGTTTTATGGATTTCTTAAACGCATTTTTTTAATTGTAACCAATATGGTTTTACATTGGCTCTCCACCAAAACTGCAATAGCTGATTTTGATAATAATATAACATCTTGCCTAAAAGGAATCAATGCCTGTGGTGTTTTTAGATTTCACAAAAGCATTTGATTGCATTAACCACAAAAGCATTTGATTGCATTAACCACAATAGACTTTTAAGCAAGCTTTATCTCCGAGGTATAAGAGGTGCTGTCCATGACCTATTAAAATCCTACCTTAGTAACAGGGTTCAGTGTATGGTCATTGAGTCCAATATATATAATGTGAGGTACAGCCATCAATCAGATTACAAGAAAGCAGTACAAGGAATCTCACAGGGATGTCCTTGGTCCTTTCTTGTTTCTATGCTATGTTACAGATTTCCCAAAGCTACAAAATTGCAAATCTGTACTTTACCCTGATGACACTATGTCCATTAATACCCACTCTTGAAGTCAATGCATATACTAATATTTACTCTGTAATTCAATTTTTCAATGAAAATCTTCTTTCAGTCGATGAATCCAGGTCAGAATTTATTCTTTTTTATTCAGGCAGCGGTAAAAGTAATGATGGCATGAACATCTTTGTGTATGATGTTCAGATAAAAAAAAGCTACTTCATCCAAATTTCTTGGAGTTTATATTGATGATAAACTCAACTGGGAATCTCATATTGATTCTGTCTGTAATAAAATATCTTATAACATCTTTATCTTAAAACTGCATAACCTAGTTGGCAGTAATGTCCTCCTAACCATGTATTACGGATTACTATACTGTATACATTGCTGGGTGGGATCTGCATCCTCACAAGTCGAGTATTTTTGTTGCAGAAGAGATCAATTAGAATTATTGAAAAACTGAAAAGTAAGGGATCTTGTAAAATGCATTTTTTAAAATTGGGAATTTTGACTTTGTATGGAATTTACATTTATGAGTATATTATTTATGTAAAAGAACATGTAACAGAGCATAATGGAAATTGGCATCATTATGGGACCAGAGGCTGCAACAACTTCCACATTGATTATTACAGCACTAGCTTTTTCAAAGCTTCTCCTGCCTATGCTGGAAAGTTAATTTATAATAAATTACCATCTCACATAAAATCATTCAGACTAAGGGATTATTTAAATGTAAACTGAAAGCATTCCCTCTTGAAAAGTGCCTATATAGCATTGATGAGTTTTAATTTTGAGGTGTTATTATACTGTAATTTAGTATGCAATGTATTTTTGTTTTCGACTTGTCTTATGTTTCTATGTCAAATCTAAAAGACCAATAAATCTAATCTAGGGAAACATAAAAAAACTTACATCAATGCTCTACTAATTGATCAAGGCATCATGGCAACAGATATATACAGAAGTAATTGTAAATGCATTTAAGAAGTGCTGCTTATTCAATGCCATGTATGGAAGTTGAAGATGATGTTTTGTGCAAGTCTATGGATGAAGTTTGGGGTGAACAAGATAGTGCCGACAATGATGAAGAGCGCATAGATGGTGATGACTGATGTAGTGTAAAGACCTATGGTATTCAAGAAAATATGGGACCCAATTAAATATTTGCTAGTTTTGTGGACTTTTTAATTTCTGCAGGAATCATATGCAATTAGATGATAAAATCTTTGTTTTAAAAGTCCACAAAAGGGAAGATCTTTAAGGTCGTCTTGGATTTGGTTAGATACAATATTAATCATCGATACTCACATATTCACTGCTTGGTCGACTCTGGGCTCCTGCTGTACATAAATCATTAACATAAGGTCTGATAAAGGAAGCAGTAGCAATATCTATAAAACAGACCAAACAAAGGTTTGAGATATAAATTAAAAATTTGTAAAAAAAATATGGACAGCACTCATTAAAACTTTAGAATCACTAAATTACATTCTTAAAATATAAATAATTTTTAATTTAAGACAACAAACATTTTGTAGCATCAAAAATGAATGATGTTCTGAAGTATTATTAAAACATAGTTCTATAATAAACACTCAAATACATCACATAAACAATACTTTTAATATGCTAAAGATGAAATTAACTGTATGTGAGAAATGAACATGATTTAATACATGAATTTATAAAGGAGTGCATTTACAGAAAATTATTACAATAAATAATTGTAAAATTAAACACAGAAGAAACAAAAATAAGATTAGACATGTGCAAGAATATTTGGAGATTGTTAGTTTTCATTAAAATATTTTGAGTGCTTATTGACGAATACATTTTTCCGTAACTGTTAATGTAACACTAAAGCTAAATGGCATCAATTAAGGCTATGAAAACAACCTTCTTACCATAGGAAATCATTTGGCTTTACATAGTAGAATGGTAACTAAAATAAGATAACTTAATATTTAAAATCATCAAAAAGATGAATAAAAGTTACACAAAGTAACAATCATAAAACTAGAAGAATATTAGATTTCCCCATGCTTTATTTGACACAATACTGTGAAGATTCTCATTGTATCCACATGGTCATATCCAAGAGAAGAAACTCTTTTCTGGAATATAGCATTCAAAATATTGAATGATTTTTCTTTTTCCTTCAATGCTAAAAATATGTTTGCAATATTTTCCAAAGTAAATAATGAAGTTGGATGATCCTCACCACATAAATTTTTTTGACAACTATACAGATCTTGGAAAATAACTAGAGCTTTGCAGAAATTTCCCCGGTTTTGAAGCAAATTTCCCAAGCTCATTACGGCAGTTAAAATGTGAGGGTTGTTGTTGTCACATGACATCTTTTGATTTTGGAGTACACCTTCATACATCATCTCAGCTTCCCCTACTTATCCAAGTTGTTGAAGTGTATTACCCAAAGTCTCCATGGTAAGTAATGTTTGAGGGTGGTCATCACCAATCACTCTCTTTTGTTTTTCAAGTACGCCCTTATACATCAATTCTCCTTCCTCATATTTTCTCTGATAATGAAGTGAAGTTCACAAGTACATCATGGTAGTTAATGTTTTAGGGTGGTCATCACCAAATATCATTTTTGTTTTTAAAGAACATCAATTTAGCCTCCCTATATTTTCCAAGTTCGTTAAGTGTATTTCCCAAGTTCATCAAAGTAGATATTATTTTAGGGTGGTCATTCCCAAACCACACTCTATTGCTTTTCAAGCACACTCTAATACATTAATTTTGCTTCCTCATATTTTCCCTTATTTTTAAGTCCAAGTTCATCATGGTAACTAATGTATCAGGGTGGTTATCTCCAAGAATTTTCTTTCGCTTCTCTTGCACACTCTCATACATTAATTTTGCTTCCTCATATTTTCCCTGATTTTTAAGTGCATTTCCCAAGTTCATCATTGTAACTAATGTATCAGGGTGATCATCTCCAAGAATTTTCTTTTGCTTCTCAAGCAGACTCTCATACATTAATTTTGATTCCTCATATTTTCCCTGATTTTTAAGTGCATTTCCCAAGTTCATCATGGTAACTAATGTATCAGGGTGGTCATCTCCAAGAATTTTCTTTTGCTTCTCAACCACACTCTCAAACATTAATTTTGATTCCTCATATTTTCCCTGATTTTGTAGAACAGTTCCCAAGTTGATCATCGTAGATAATGTATAAGGGTGGCCATCTCCAAGAATTTTCTTTTGCTTCTCAAGCACACCCTCATACATTAATTTTGCTTCCTTATATTTTCCTTGATTTTGAAGTGCACCTCCCAAGTTCATTATGGCAACTAATGTATTAGGGTGGTCATCTCCAAAAATTTTCTTTTGCTTCTCAAGCACACTCTCATATATTAATTTTGCTTCCTCATATTTTCCTTGATTTTGAAGTGCACTTCCCAAGTTCATCATGGTAACTAATGTATCAGGGTGGTCATCTCCAAGAATTTTCTTTCGCTTCTCTTGCACACACTCATACATTAATTTTGCTTCCTTATATTTTCCTTGATCATAAAGTGCATTTCCCAAGTTCATCATGGTAACTAATGTATCAGGGTGGTCATCTCCAAGAATTTTCTTTTGCTTCTCAACCACACTCTCAAACATTAATTTTGATTCCTCATATTTTCCCTGATTTTTAAGTGCATTTCCCAAGTTCATCATGGTAACTAATGTATCAGGGTGGTCATCTCCAAGAATTTTCTTTTGCTTCTCAACCACACTCTCAAACATTAATTTTGATTCCTCATATTTTCCCTGATTTTTAAGTGCATTTCCCAAGTTCATCATGGTAACTAATGTATCAGGGTGGTCATCTCCAAGAATTTTCTTTTGCTTCTCAACCACACTCTCAAACATTAATTTTGATTCCTCATATTTTCCCTGATTTTTAAGTGCATTTCCCAAGTTCATCATGGTAACTAATGTATCAGGGTGGTCATCTCCAAGAATTTTCTTTTGCTTCTCAAGCACACTCTCATACATTAATTTTGCTTCCTCATATTTTCTCTGATTTTTAAGTGTATTTCCCAAGTTCATTATGGTAACTAACGTATAAGGGTGGTCATCTCCAAGAATTTTCTTTTGCTTCTCAAGAACACTCTCATACATTAATTTTGCTTCCTCATATTTCCTCTGATTTTTAAGTGTATTTCCCAAGTTCATTATGGTAACTAATGTATTAGGGTGGTCATCTCCAAGAATTTTCTTTTGCTTCTCAAGAACACTCTCATACATTAATTTTGCTTCCTCATATTTTCCCTGATTTTTAAGTGCATTTCCCAAGTTCATCATGGTAACTAATGTATCAGGGTGGTCATCTCCAAGAATTTTCTTTTGCTTCTCAACCACACTCTCAAACATTAATTTTGATTCCTCATATTTTCCCTGATTTTTAAGTGCATTTCCCAAGTTCATCATGGTAACTAATGTATCAGGGTGGTCATCTCCAAGAATTTTCTTTTGCTTCTCAAGCACACTCTCATACATTAATTTTGCTTCCTCATATTTTCTCTGATTTTTAAGTGTATTTCCCAAGTTCATTATGGTAACTAACGTATAAGGGTGGTCATCTCCAAGAATTTTCTTTTGCTTCTCAAGAACACTCTCATACATTAATTTTGCTTCCTCATATTTTCCCTGATTTTTAAGTGCATTTCCCAAGTTCATCATGGTAACTAATGTATTAGGGTGGTCATCTCCAAGAATTTTCTTTTGCTTCTCAAGAACACTCTCATACATTAATTTTGCTTCCTCATATTTTCTCTGATTTTTAAGTGTATTTCCCAAGTTCATTATGGTAACTAATGTATTAGGGTGGTCATCTCCAAGAATTTTCTTTTGCTTCTCAAGAACACTCTCATACATTAATTTTGCTTCCTCATATTTTCCCTGATTTTTAAGTGCATTTCCCAAGTTCATCATGGTAACTAATGTATCAGGGTGGTCATCTCCAAGAATTTTCTTTTGCTTCTCAACCACACTCTCAAACATTAATTTTGATTCCTCATATTTTCCCTGATTTTTAAGTGCATTTCCCAAGTTCATCATGGTAACTAATGTATCAGGGTGGTCATCTCCAAGAATTTTCTTTTGCTTCTCAAGCACACTCTCATACATTAATTTTGCTTCCTCATATTTTCTCTGATTTTTAAGTGTATTTCCCAAGTTCATTATGGTAACTAACGTATAAGGGTGGTCATCTCCAAGAATTTTCTTTTGCTTCTCAAGAACACTCTCATACATTAATTTTGCTTCCTCATATTTTCCCTGATTTTTAAGTGCATTTCCCAAGTTCATCATGGTAACTAATGTATTAGGGTGGTCATCTCCAAGAATTTTCTTTTGCTTCTCAAGCACACACTCATAGAATAATTTTGCTTCCTCATATTTTACTTGATTTTGAAGTGCACCTCCCAAGTTCATCATGGCAACTAATGTATCAGGGTGGTCATCTCCAAGAATTTTCTTTTGCTTCTCAAGCACACTCTCATACATTAATTTTGCTTCCTCATATTTTCCTTGATTTTGAAGTGCACTTCCCAAGTTCATCATGGTAGTTAATGTATCAGGGTGGTCATCTCCAAGAATTTTCTTTTGCTTCTCAAGCACACTCTCATACATTAATTTTGCTTCCTCATATTTTCCTTGATTTTGAAGTGCACTTCCCAATTTCAGATGTCGTAACTGGAACATTACACCATGATATGACTCTTTCTGCCCTCCTGCATTGTAAGTCTCAGCTGTATCTCTGTTACCACATCGTTCTGAATCATCAGCATGATGATTCGAAGAACCTGCCTTTTCATTGCCTGCTCTTATCATTGTCATCAATAAATAAAAAATATTACTTGTAAAAAACAATGTAGGTACAATACTGAGAAACCATAAAAGATTAAAAATAATTATGATCAGCCGATATCTGGGTGACCTAATTCCTCCTTTCACATAAGGAAACTTTTGCTGGATGTCTGCTTCTCTTCAGCTGTAGAAGCAGTGATACTTATTCTTGCTGCATCAAGAAAGGGCTCTTCCTCTTGACTGAATTGGTACCTATAACAAACAGAAAATACAGTATAATAATAATAGTATTTTTATGTAAAATTTAGCATAGGGTGTTATTTATTGTGGTTAGCAATTTCTATGCAATAATTCAGTTGCTGTATTTATCCAAATCTAAGACTACCCAGATTCTAGGATGGTCCCCTTTTAGTCGACTGTAAGAACAGAAAAAGGATTTCATGACCGAATTACATATGATTCCGGCAAACATTTAAAAAGTTACAAAACTCAAAATTTTTATTGGGTCCCATAGTTTTCTTGAACATCATAGATCTTCGTATTTTATCAGTCATTATCACTCTCCATGCTTTCTTCAGCAGTGTCCTCACTCCTCTTATCTTTATCACTTTGAACTTTGTCCATAGACTCCCACAAACATCATATTCACTTCCATCCAAGGCATTGGATAAGCAGCACTTCTTAAATTCATCCACTATTACTCCTGGACTTATCTGTTGGTATGTTGCCTTGATCCATTGCCAGAGCCTTGCAACAGCAGGTTTCTTTTTCATTCAGAATAGAAACCATTTAAATTACTGTAAATACGTGCATATAATGCACTTTTTTTTCAAAATATTTGAGTTAAAAATTAGGATGCATGTTATACAAGCGTACATAATCTTCCTATTTTCATTTGATCCCATATTTCCACAATTTTGGCACATTAATTACTGCCCGGGTATCCTCATATTTTTATTGGTGATTTTTACGAAAAGTAAGATAGATAATAGTCAAAATTTATTAACTAATTCTATAAACATTCATTAATTAGATATGAAAAGAATCAATTCACTATTTATTCATTTTAAAAGTCAAGAAATTCTTCATCACTGGACCATTTTTCTTCGATGTTGTTATCAGAATCGTCATCTTCGGTATCCTCCGTTGCCGTGGTGGTCACCGTCGTCCTCCCACACCATATCATCTTCACTACCATCTAAACTTTTACTGATGCAACATTTCATAAAACCTTTTATAATAACATCTGTGGACAATTCATTCCGCGTATTCTTGCATTTCACTGTATATGATTTGCTACATTGTAACTCATCTTTCCTTTTGTTAGCACAATGATGAGCTATTTTATGCATGACATCACCCTACACTGGTGCCTGGCCTGGTGGTGAGGTACTGGTACTACTTACAATTAGAAACAATGTCAGCTGATGCCTTTGAGTACACTGGGAGTTGATGCTTCTTGTAGAACTACCACCCCAGAGCTATCATCCTCTGGTTTTTATCCTATCAGGAAAGAGATAAGGAGTGGAGAAACAAGAGATCCTCAAAGGTACCAGTTTTCTTGTCACCGAGTCGCTTACATCTATGCAAAAAAAGTTATTGCAAGAGGTAAAAATGTTGGCAGGACCACGTGGGGTCTGGACGCGAGACGGGAAAATAGTTGTCCTGCATGATGGCAGCTGACGGTTTATCTCTACCATGAGAGATGTACAGGCATTGAAGCGGGCCTGGCCCTCCCAGAAATCAACTCCGGGGGACGGACGTCGCTAAGTAACCTTACGAGCAAGACTTAGGATTTGTTTAGAAACTGACAAAGACCACTACGGCATAATCATTAGGTAACATCTGTCGTGCATAATGCATTGTGCTACTTGAGTTCCTGTTTTCCACTAACTCTGTTATTGTCATCGCCTGGCATCCCCGTTCCTGCATTTGCTGATTCTCGGCTGTTTTCCATGTTCCTGAGGGAAGAAAGAAGCTCCCTGTGCGTTTCCGTCCCCCCTTCTTTAGCAGCAACTTTCTTTTCTTTCTTTCTTTCCCTCCCTTACGTGGCGTCCCAAGTGAAAATTAGTGCCTGTGTATATTAGTGTCTGTGTATATTAGTGCCTGTGTTTATTAGTGCCTGTGTATATTAGTGCCTGTATTTATCTGTCTCCCCTACATCCCTAGTTCTCCCAAATTAATTCATTCATAGCCCCCCATTTCTCTCGTGTCAGTTCTTCCCAAAGTGTTTTCATTTTTGGTTCTCTCTAGTGGAATTGCTCCCAAAATCTAATCTAAAGAGCCCCTATTTCCCATTGCTAGTGCTTCACGTAGTGTTTTATTTCAATCATCTCACCAGTGCAAATAAGTGTCTGCAGTTATCTGTCTCCCTTCCACCCTTAGTGCTCCCAAAGCCATTTCCCAATAGCTCTTACTCCACAGTGTTAATGCTCCACTAAGTGTTTTATTCCACTCACTCGATAAGTTCCTTCAGGTCTCTAGGGCAGTTCTCATATCCCTACAATGCAGTGCTCGTGCCTTCCTGTGCTCCTGTTTTCCTTTGCAATTAGTTTATAACTTATCCTTTACTTGACCTGTGTGCATTTTCCTGCTTTTTTATTATACATTGCAATATTGTATTGTGTATTGTATTCCTAACTTTGCGCATCCTACTCTATAAAATATCCTCTCCTATGTTTAATTCTTCCCCTGGAATCTTGCCCACTAATACCACTTCTTTCCCATTCATACCTCCCATCAGTAGACCCTCCCAGCAGGACGTTATGATGCCCATTAGCTCTTCTGACTTTCCACCCTCCGCTGACCACCCTTTCCCCCGCTTTTTCCATTGCACTCAAAATAACAACACATGCCCTCTCTCGCCCATCACCTCTTCCCCTGTCCCACCATATAACCTTAATATGCATGGTCCTCACCCTCTCAACCCAGAGGCAGCAGAATTCTTACCCCCCTCCATTCCACTCCCATCCCCGCCCCCCTCACTACCTGCTATACATCCAGCCACAATCCATACCTACTTTAACCCACATGCTCTTGATTTCATTCCTTCCCTAACTCAACCGTGTCCTTCCTTAGACCCAAATGCCTCTGAATTCTACCCATACATATCTCCTGGTTCCGCATCTTCTAATCTTCTCCCTATCACTAAGAAAAGCTTATCCTCATAATGCAATTCCAATACAAAGGCCATTCTATCTGAACAGTTTAAGCCCTTTCCACGCTCCCTACAGATCTTATATTTAAATGCTCAAAGCTTAACAGCACATATCGAAGAATTCCGTGGTATCTTACCTAACAATAAAGTACACATCATCGCTATTGCTGAGACCTGGTTGAAACCATCTATGTCTTCCTCTACTGTTAACATTGACGGTTTTAAACTTTACCGCAACGATCGCGTTGGCAAAGGCGGCGGCGGTGTCAGAATATATGTAAGAAACGATATTTCAACTAAATTTATTGAAAGTAGCGAATGTAATTACAGCAAATGACCCGAATTTCTCTTTCTTGAATTGAAAATCTATCCACAGAAAATACTTTTCGGTATTGTCTACCGTCCACCCAAAATTGGCCATCTATCCGATATTGATGAAGTCATCTCTAATCACATTAACGATTATAATCATTTAATAATTACTGGCGATTTTAATGCCAATACACTCGCACCAAACCCTGATTTGACATATTTATATAACTCCTTCAACTCTCTAGGCCTTAGTATTCTGCAGCTAAATGCAACTCACCATACTCCTACTTCCTCTACCCTAATTGATTTAGCCGTTACCGCCAATCCTGACAAGGTTCTCGCGCATGGCCAACTCTCTGCTCCTGGAATCTCCGCACATGACATAATATACATTGCATATTCAATAAGGTGCCCAACTCACAAGCAGAAATATATCACCTATAGGGACTTCAAAAACATCAATAATGAAAAGTTAATTGCTGACGCATCTGCGATGCCTTGGTATTCTATTGAGAATATGGACAACATTAACGACAAGGTTGAGGCTTTCAACAATTTTGCACAGTCATTAATCAACACTCACGCTCCACTAAAGACTAAAAGAGTCTCTAAGCCCCATGCACCATGGCTAACAACCGACATCAAACTAATAATGAAGAGACGTGACAATGCCTTCCGCATTTTCAAAAATACAAAAACACAGATCTCATTCAACCAATTTAAAAAACTAAGAAATAAAACTAAGCAACTTATCAGAAACTAAAACTCGGTACATTCATTCACTGACCCGTCCAAATTCTTCACAATCTGCTCTATGGAGTAACTTAAAATTATTTGGTATTGGAAAATCTAAGGATACACAACTTCCTCCTCATATTTGCCTTGATACACTTAACACTCTATTCACCACTCCCCCAACTCCTGATGACAACGAAATGAAACAGAATCACATACACCACCTACTTCAACACACTCCTTTCACCACAGCATCACCACCATTCCAATTTTCTCCTGTAACTCAGCTGGAAGTACTGAATTGTTTACGTAAAATCAAGTCCAGAGCACAAGGTGCTGACGAAATTCCAAGTGTTTTCCTTCATAAGATTATTCATCTAGTTCTACCTGTCATCACTCATATATTCAATTGGTCGCTTATGCAAAACAAATTCCCATCGCAATGGAAACTCGCCATAGTCCGTCTTATACCTAAGAAAAGTCTTACTTCTGATATAACCGACTTTCGGCCCATCAGTTTACTTCTTGTATTATCAAAGGCATTTGAAATGGTTTTACATGAACAAATCACATATTTTCTAATTAGAAATAATATCCTAGATTCTCTACAATCAGGATTCCGAAAATCACACAGCACTACCACAGCACTCCTCAAAATCACTGACGATATCAGATTAGCAATGGACAAAAGAGAAGTCACTATCATGACTCTTCTTGACTTTAGTAAAGCTTTTGACTCTGTAGATATAAACATACTTCTAACCAAACTGCGTCTCATGAACTTCTCCTCAGATTCCCTAAACTTAATTAGTTCTTACCTGAATGATCGCCATCAGAAGGTCATAACTGACAATCATTCCTCAAGAAGGATTAAAGTGACACGTGGCGTACCACAAGGTTCCACCCTCGGGCCACTGCTCTTCTCTCTGTACATTAATGATATATCTTCTCAGCTTGCTCACTGTAAATACCACCTTTATGCTGATGATCTCCAAATCTATATGCACTCTCGCTCTATTGATCTCCCTCTTATTATTGATAAAATGAACCATGACCTCACTTCTTTATCCAAATGGAGCAATGTAAATTTCCTCAAAATTAATCCTTCAAAAAGTCAGTCTATTATTATTGGGTATCCCAAACTTCTCAGAACTTCCCCCAATTCTGCTCAATAACTTGGTCATTTGTTTCAAAAAAACTGCAACCAATCTCGGGTTAGTATTCAATTACAAATTGACCTGGACTGATCATATAACTAAAATACGTAATACTGTTAACAGTTCACTTCACTCACTTAAAAGAATTAAAAGCATTACCCATTTCTCCCTTCTTAAGTGACTTATCACCCATCTTGTCCTTCCTCACCTCGATTACTGCGATACGGTCTATCAAGATCTATCTAACGAGCTCTCTCTAAAATTGCAGCGTGCACAAAATTTCTGTGTAAGATTCATCAGTGATCTCCAAAAGAGAGACCATGTCACTCCATGTTCCATGTTACAGCTTGTAGACTTAGGAACGCCCTAACTACTGGCCTCCAAAACGCAACATCTCTTCACATATTCAAACATAAATACTTTAAATTGCTGTTCTCTGACCAAAATTCAGGTCAGCTTTAACAAATTCTTCTTACCTATTGCAAGATGACTGCCTTCACTCTTCCTTACTTAACCTTTAAAGGACGGCCGTCGCAACATATGCGCACGGATATGTGGGCTTTAAATTCCGGCCGACGCAGCATATGCACGAAAAGTTCCTTCGCTCGAAATAATTTTTTTTTTTACGTTTCTCTCTCTAAACAATGCTTCTTTTGCTCAGATCTGTTATAGAACACTTCCCTCCACATATTCGTCCAACTATCGCCCCTAGGTTAGAGCTTGGGATGGAATATTGCGGTCTGGAATTTTCGTTATTTATGGTTGACAAGTCACTTCATTATGTGAGATTGCCTCTCCTAACAAAAATCTAAATGAATTTTTCTGGCCATGTAAGCTCTTTCTAGGCTGTTTCTTTCTCAGCTATTAGGTCTTGGAAGTGCGTGAGATAAGAAACAGATGACCATGCCTGAGTAGGGGTTGTGTTGACATACATATGCAACCCAAGGCATTTGGAAAAGAGGGTGGGTGTTTCGGCCGAAGGTTTCACCATATGATGAGAGCGTTTGAGCGAGTCCCTTCTTTGTTATGTGAGTGCGGTCTTTGTGAACCCTAAAATGAGTGCCTTACATGACGATGAAATCGAAGTTTTTCTCAACGATGACTCAGAGGCTGAGTCTGAGATTGAAGATTCGGAGGAGGAAGAGGAATATAGTGAACCTCCAACTGAATGGATAAACAGATCTGATGCGGATAATCGTGAAAAACAGTCATTTATTGGGGAAGTCCAAGGAATAAAGACTTCTAAAGCGCCTAATTTGAATGTAAGTAGTGAGCCTATAGACTTCTTTCGAATGCTATGGAAGGATGATATTATTGAATTGCTTGTTTTAGAGACCAATATTTATTATAAACAATATCTTTAATCGCTTGATCAACAACGATCAACATCACTTCCTGAGATTACCAGAGAAGAAATGATAAAGTTTGTCGCTATATCATTGTTGATGGGGCACACCGGAAGAGACACTATCAAAGAATATTGGTCCACAGATGAGTTGTACTACTGTGAATTCTTTGGCAAAACGATTAGTAGGGATAGGTTTCTTCATATTTTACGCTACCTTCATTTCTCTAACAATGTGTATGCCCCAAAAATAGACAGTCCCGACTATGATCCTCTTTGGAAAATACGGGATTTATTTCAAAAACTAAATTCTCGATATGGGGAAGTTTATTATCCTTCTGAAAACCTTGCTGTCGATGAAGTGATAGTGAAATTTAAAGGTCGCATAGTTTTCAAACAATATATCCCCAAAAAACATAAATGTTTTGGCTTGAAAATCTATAAACTTTGTGATCAGACTGCATACACCATAAATATGCATGTTTATGTAGGAGAGAAGAAAGAAATTATTTTTTCATTTGTTGGATTTGACAGTGCTGAATGCATTTATCCTTTACCGTTCTGTGTGTGGTAATACTGTGTCACACAAACAATTTCGGGAAAAACTTATTCGTGAATTAGTAATGCAGGCAACAGAAGAACCCACTTTACCACCTATACGTAGGGGATGTCCAAGCGCTCACAATCAACAGTTGACTCGATTGGAATACCGGCATAGTCGCCATTGGCCAGATCAAGGTAGAAGACGACGATGCACTGTATGCTCGGAAAATGGAATTCGCCGCACAGTTCAAGTGAAGTGTAGTGAGTGCGATGTAGCATTGTGTCTTTCCCCGTGTTTCCGAATTTTCCACACAAAAGTTCAACTGAGACTGAGACGGCAGTAATTGGGGATCTTCCAGATTTCGGAGTAAATATTATCCAAAATTCAAGGTATTTACTATTTTTTTACATAGAAGTTTCGCTTACCAATAATTAATAAAAATATATGGGTTAATATGAAACGTTATCTATAAGATAGTTTTTGTTTTGTGCTTTTATCATTATTGGTTTGTCTGATAAGAAGGATAACACATAAGTCTTGTCCTAACGTAAGATTAAATGCCAAAAAAATCCGGCCGGGAGGATTTACCAGGTCATTTAAATTCAGTCCTTTAAAGGTTAATGTATGCCTCCTTCGACTGTTACCTTTTCATTGTCTAGTGTCTACTAAGTTATAGTGTTTATACTAATTCTCATTGTTTTATATCACTCTGTATTGTTTCATACTATTTTATACTGATTTATATCATTTTGTATTGTTTTATACTATTTTGTATTACTTTATTTTATTATGTATTGTTTTATATCATATGTGTAATTTTATATCATTTCCTTCTTTCTTATGTTATGCATGATCCAACAACAATCTCCAAATTCATTGTATATATTTCAAGTATATTTCATCTTATTCTGCCTAATTATTGTATTATATTTATTGGTTTGCATTACGTTATTACCTATATATGTATTTTTTTAAGATGGTATACAATGATGCTGTATATACGAACACTTACTGTACATACTCCTATTTAATGTTGTATTACTATATTATCATATGTATACTATCTAGGGTTTTCGCAGGTTTTTCACACCCCCCTTCTCAGTGGGTGTTTTCCTGCGTGGGTTTTACTAGGGAGGACATGCCTGTTTTACCTAGGTTTTCCCCACAATCTCTAATCTGTCTTCAATTTTATATATATATTTTTTACTCTGTATGATTTAGGTATATACTGTTTATGTAATGCGTATTGTAATATCTTACTTCACCATTTTTTATATTTATTATATTGATGAAGGGTTAAATGTAAGAATGGACCTTATGGTCTAAATTTCGCCCGAATAAAGACGATTATCTATCTATCAAGTTATCGTTCCCTACTTTTCTCTCAGCATTCATACAAGATTTATTCTTGATTCATAGAGTCTGTGGTTAATTATGGTTATTTGCTATCATTTTTACGGGCTCCAGAGTGTTCTAATAAGGGTAAAACTGAAGGTTGGGTGAACCCATCCACCTCAGGCGTGACTAAAACGTATGTAAAAAAACTTCAACATAGGATTCCTTCATTTTATTAGCTCAAACAATGTCATATGCCATACTATGAAATTAATATAATTTGATTTATTGTGTGTGTCCTACTATCACCTTGTAAGTAAACATCGAGTTTGTAATGATTGAGTTAACTGACGTTCTTTTGGAACATTATTCGAAAATTTCATTTCGCACTTTCATTATGTTACCAATACAATACCAATAGTTCGATCATTGCTTTAGAACACATTACACCATCTACTTTATTCTGGAATGGTAAGGCTATACGCGGGTGTATAGAAAAATCATAGATTACGAGGCTGAAAACCCTCCTGCGCATTATTTGCAGGTATTTACGGTATCTTTAAAAAGGTTGTTGACAGACATTGAGAATATGATTCTGTAATGTCATTCCTCCATGTATTATAACAAGGTTAATGAATCTTTAACTTCACGAGTTATGTGTCCTCGGAATGCATCCAGTACAAGCATCCCTCTTTTTCTAAATAGTGATCTTGGTCTTCTATTCCAGATGATGTGTAATCAATCTCTCTTAGGTTCTTTTGACATCCATCATTTTGAATGACATCTGTTATTCAAGTAGGCATTGGGCATAATTTTTCATTTTAGGACAACATATAGTGGTAATTTTTTCCATCTGCTAAACAGCCAATATTATTGTAACTCAGCATGAACCCTGCAAATGTAGAATTTTTTCCAAGGTCGCCTGGCCCTGATTGTGAGGTTTGAGGAGACTGTACAAAGTCCGAGTTTCATCCTTCGGAATGAAGGTTAAGCAATTGGCCCCCTTGGTGCTCTTCATTAAGAGTAGGCTAATGCTTGCACCGGATTTCCCTCCTCTCTTGTGAATGTGTTCGGTGTGGAAGGAGCTATGGCTATAATAATCCAAGAGGTTGATTAGCCAAAAATACACACACATGCATTTTCATTATTACACTTTAATACATGTCCGCTCACAGTGATTACAATTTCGGCACCATTTGCAATGTTTTAGTTCCTAATGAGAATGTAAAAATATTTTTAATCAAAACTTCTCATAAATTTTCTAGTAGAATAAATTAAAATCACTAACAAATTAGTTTTTACGATAAGCAATATTTAGCAATCAAAGGAGTGATGCAGCAGTAAAAGTTGGATTTAGCATAAATTTTGAACTTCTACTAAATATAATTATACGCTACAGTCTAAGTTTCCCCCAAAGTATTTAATTTACAATAACACATTAAAAATTCGTCAATTCACAATTTTTTTACTAATAATTAATTTGTTAAACAATAGATTTTTAATGCTTTTTGAACCAAAGTTTTTCTTAATGTTTTCAGATGAATCAATTACAAAGCAGTAGTCCATTTGCTGTTTGATATTGATGAAAAATAGAGAAAATGAAAAAAGCCCATCTCAAAAATTTTTTTGCACGGGGTAGTGAAAAATATTTATTAGCCCTGGTAAACCAGATGTGCCCAAGAAGTAAAATCGGTAAAAACATCATATGTGTCAAAGAAGAAGAATGGTTAAAATTTCTGGTGTCCAAGTTTTCATGTTCGTGGAAAAATTTTTACTGCATGTCTAAGAATTGCAGACCGGGTGGTGTATACATGCAACCCCACAAACATGCAGGGTTTCATGAAAAAGGTTCTAAATCTCGGAAAATTTGGCCTAAATGCCATCTGTTTGCATGAATGTGAACCTAAAGGACAAAGGAATATGAGAGAAAGCTCAGGACGAAATAGCTTGTCACGCCCATAGAGAAACATGAAAAAACCTTGATGATGAAAATAACCATCATGCCCAAATGGTGGCCACTTTGCTCATGAAAAGTATGATCGTCATGCCCAGTCAAGCAGTTAACTACATTCGAAATGCATAACAGAAAACTAAAACCTAGCATATGAAAGTGATAACATTTCTTTTAATTGTTCAAAATACATCACAAAAAATAAAAATGAAGCATTCAAGTGGAAACATTTCTTTTAGTAATCTCATTCAATATAGGTATGCAGCAGAAAATCTTGTTATAAGATGATAGCAATTCTTAGATTTACATTAAAAATTTGCAATAAAAAATGAACAACTAACTAGACAAATAATATTTCCGTAAATTACGTTCAAAATACAAAGATAAGTCAATGAAAGCCTTACATTCCAAAATTATGGCATTTCTTTAAATTTTTAACTAGTTTCATTTAAATGAAAAAAGAAACGTAAATTTCTATTAAAAAGTTTAATAATCGACCGGTTTCGCCTGTTACTAATGAATTTATTTTCTGCAATCACTCTCCCTTGTTCTCTTTACTGCTTTCCTAATTATTTAATTCATTGCCTTTTACTTTGTAATTTAACAACTGTTTTTGTAACTTTTGTTAATTGCTTTTATTTTCTAATTACTAACATTGTTCGCATTACTGTTTATAACTGTTTGAATTTTGTCATTCACTTTGTAATTCAATTTTTTTTAATGTTTACATTATCTCATTACTGGATGTATGTTCTCCCTCCTGCCTATCATTATCCAATTAACACTCCTACCCTACCCTCCGTATATATAGAACTCTCGACCATGCTTTCGTCACCTGATGATGCTGTAACAGATGAAACGGGTCAATTATTCAACTTTTTAGTGGAAATTTACAAGTTTCTTTTTTTATTTAAATGGAATCCTTCCACAAAGTAGAGCCTTCCCAAGTGGACTTTGTCTAGTTTCCTGCGAAAATAGCAGCGTTGGTGGTGAAGTTCAGCTGCAGAAATAATTAAGTCGAGGGGGGACGGTAAGGAGAGGGACGGGAAGGAGAGGGACGGGAAGGAGAGGGACGGTAAGGAGAGGGACGGGAAGGAGAGGGACGGGAAGGAGAGGGAATGACCAATTCGGGAGGAATGGTAAGATTGTGCATACAACATTGCTAGAAAATTATTCTTTTATATTCACTGCAAATGTGTTGCCTTAATATAGGTACTTCATACACTACTTATTGGCCAAGGGAATCAAAAACTGTCCTTTACATTACAGAGACCATCTGTAATCTCCTGTGGAATCGAGAATCCTTTATATGTTAAATGATGAATCGTGGATCAGCGAGTTTATGGTCGATGAGTTTTATCAAATTTATACAGCAGTTCTAATCAAATGATAATACCATTAACCACTTCATTTTTCCCACCAATGCGACACATCTTCATACCCTTACCTCCTTGGTCCTGAAGAAAGCTCTGTATGTGTGGAAGCAGTCGTCTACTTCCTGCTCTAGGTTGTACTTGGTGAATGTGTCAAATGAGTATCTTCACAGAAAAATTAGAGTTGCCTGGATTCTCCATGCAACTAGAAGAGAAAGGCATGACTCCAGATAGAATAATTCAGTCCATACAAAAATTTTCATGCCTTTCAACAAGAAAGTTAAAAGTAAACTTATGTTCTCACCATCATAATATGTTGTGAAATAAAGTCAAAATATTGGCAATAACTTAAGGAATAGTGATTTGAACTTCTTCAGAAAACTACAAGCAAAAAATATAATAAAAGACGTATAGAATGTCTGATAGGGTTAGAAAACGTTTTTATAAGATGGGAAACATGTATGATATGAATTGAATCTGAAAGAATATATATATCAAGAGAGTGCTGATTTTACTCTGAAAAATATCTACAATCGAGGAAAGATATTACAAAATGAAAAGTAGTTTCATATTTAAACCTTACTTTGAAGTTTATATTGATTCAATTCAGGGCAGCATTGAGGACATGGACTTGGAAAATAATAATAAATATTGAAGAATAATAACTGAAAAATTAAGCACTTATCCTAAGTATCTCCAATAGCAGTAACAGGATTATGAAAACATCTGAAGATATAAAAATTAATTTTTATAAAACTTTTATATACATAGTTAATACTTTAATATGAATAAACTCTATAATATAATTAAGATAACCTTTCTGTTTGCATGGGCATAAAAAGTTGCAAAAGTGTCTACCTGCTGTTAAGTGATGTGGGGGTCTCTATATTTAATCTTTAATCTTTTTACAGTTGAAAGAATGGCAGACGGAAGTAGAGAACTCAGTGGCAAACATAAGAATGTTTGGTATATAAGTAGTAATAACTTTGATAGTATCTTTTGTTTCATTATTGAAAATACTGACATCCATTCATATTGCTTTAAATCAACAATATACGGCTAGTTCAGAGTAATTCAGCTTTTGATACTAGTAGGAGTGAAACTGTTGATCATCAACGAGGTTCTCAATCGCATTTTCATAGGGAAAACAGTTTTCAGAATAATCTTAAATTAATCAAGATAAAAGGTTTTTAAGATAAATAAAAACACTATCAATAATAATTACTATAAATAAAAACTTACAATTATTAGCAGAAATATCCCATCAAAAAACGTAGGAATTCTCATATCAATACAAATCCACATTAAAATAAAGAGACTTCTATTACACCACATACAATGACATTATTTTGTTTAATCTCGCTGGCATGATGGAAGCTTGTAATTTTTTCAGATTCCCTTCAACAGTATAAATACAGAAAAGAAAAGCTAAGGTTATATAGTACAAATAATGTGATAACTGTTGTCAAAATAATAAAATTATAAAAACATCTAAAAAGAAAACAATTTAAAATGAAAAATGCCACTAATACTATATATATATATATCTATCTTCCCACACAAATTAAAATTTATAGCAGTACCAACACGTAGATCTGGTGGCCAACGTGACTAAAGCACTCGTCTTATGCGATGATTATCTCAAGTGAGGAGGTTTGAACCCTGCAAGTAGCTCTGCATTTTTTTTCAGATTAGATGGGGTCCAAAACATATATATACAGTAAACTCTCGATTATCCAGCCTAATGAATGTAAGAGGAAGCATTCATAATAAAAAAACACGGATAATGCAAAAATGATTTTAAAAAAATACGTGCTTCAATTCTCACGAACAAAAAGGTTAGAAAACAAGTGACTGCGCTGCCAGCCGCAAAGTAAAAAAACAACTGCGCTGCTGGCCACAAAGAAACAACTAATTGATGAAAATTGCATGCTGCTTACCATGATATTGTCATAAAACTAATTAACATTGAAAAACCAATATATTTACATACTTTGGAGGATGCACAAATAAGTGAAACACATGGATAATGCAAAAATTATTTATTTCAAAATATATGCTTAAATTCTCATTAGAATCGTTACAAAAAGGTTAGAAAAGAAGGCTTCTTTAATGGTCCTTTCAAAAAGTTTGTAATTTTAGTTTGTTTTAAGGACTTCTTTACACTTTCTTTTATGATTGTTCATATTTTCCTGACTGCTATCACATCACAGTAATCAAAATCATATAATCTAACAAAGTTTCGACTCACTCACGTACTATTTTTAATGCGTTCAATTTCAGTCCCTTCACTTTCATCACTGCATTCTTTGTCTCTGCCATCCTCTTCTTTTTCTTTCTCTTGCATTACTGCATTGACAATATCCTCGTCAATCATATGCTGGAATCCAGATTCAAACATCACAATCATACCATTCACTGAGATTCTCGCAGTCCACATCCTCAAAACCATTTATTCCCTACAGTAGTTTAACCAAATTGGAGTTTGTAATATTTACTTCCTCTTCAGAAAAACCATGCAAGTTCTCATCAAGATCAGGAAGAAGTTTGTTCCAAGACTGAACTAGGGTCACAGGCTACACAGAGGGCCATGCTTGAGAAATACCATGTACTGCATCTAGAAGCAACATCTTTTTCCAAAATTCCAATAACTTTTTATTCTCTTTAGCTAGAGTCTCTAGAAGACAAGCCTGATATTGTCATTTCATTGACGCGATCACTCCTTGATCCATGGGCTGTATTAATGCTGTGACATCTGGAGGCAAGAATTTTGTTCAGATAAGACCATCATCAGAAGTTAAAACGGCTGCATTTGGATGCGAGGGAGCATTATCTAATAACAACAATGCTTTTGGTGGTAGTCCTTTGTTGCTTAAAAAAGAATGAACGTCAGGCAAAAAATTCTTGTGGAATCAATCAGTGAATATATTTCTGTCCATCCCTCTGGTTGTAGTAACTGACAGGCAAAGTAGTGAATTTCAATGAGCGAGGTGTTTTTGCCTTGCCTATCACACCGTATTTCCACAGCATAACACTGTGATTCGCTCTTTGTGTAATTTATGGCCACGAGCATGACTTCCTTTCAGAAACGCCAAGGTTCATGCTGGGAGGCCTTTCCAATACAAAACTGTCTTATCAGCATTAAATATCTGGGCAGGTGTCAACAGCTCTTCCTTCACAATATTTTTTAAATTCTAATCGAAAGGAATCAGCAGCTGACACATTACCAGTCAAGCGTTCTCCTTGAATGGCGATTTCGCGTATACCGTATCTCTGTTTGAATCGAGTAAACCACCCAGATGAAGCATTCGAGTTCCCTTCTAGCCCTAGTGATTCATGGAAATACCTCGCATGCTGTGCACACATGGGACCGGAGACAGGAGTTCCCTCAGCTCGCTTTTGATTAAACCACAGAAGTAAGGCTGCATCTATTTTCTAGTAGGTTGATTTTTTCATACTCTTATGTTTTGAGGGACCAGCACCACTGTCAGAAACTGCAGAAAACTCCATCAACTTAGTTTTGTTTTTCTTTATATCACGAATGGTTTGTATGCCAATGCCATATTTGTCTGCCAATTTATTCACAGCCTTCTTTTTCAAGTCTCACAATTAATTCGAGTTTTTTTATAATAGGAAGAATAATTTTCTTCCGTTTCACTGCCATTTTAACAAGGAGTGGGATAAAAGTTTACCACTACAAAAACCACAATACAATGAGCTACACACAAGATGAAACAACAATAGGAGAATATATAATCTGATCACCCTTACTGTGGCATACCGGTAAAAGTGACTGTGTCACCATGAAGAAACAACTGACTGACAGAAGTCGCATGCTGATTCCCGGGATATTGTCATGAAACTCACTAGCATTAAAAAAGCAATATCATCTATTATTATTTACTCTATGTATTCAAAAACATCATTTTTGCACATAATACAATCTTAAGACATTAATATAATGGGATTACAAAAATGTTGTCTCACATTGATGAATTTCTTGGCAATCAGAATATTAATAAAATTTCAAGGCATAACGAGAGAGACAGCACGGAAAATTCGCAAACCGATATATATATATATATATATATATATATATATATATATATATATATATATATATATATATATATATATATATATATATATACACATACAGCAAAATCCGCACTTGTGTTCATATCAAACCCACCAACAGCCTCCAATACCTCCACTTTGATAGCTGCCATCCCCTTCATACCAAAACCTCGATCCCCTATGCCCTTGCTCGTCGAGGATGGAGGCTTTGTTCTGACAGAGCATCCCTTCTAAGGTATTACTCTGTCCTCGAGGATGCTCTTCTCAAACGTGGCTACCCTCCAGTCATGGTCCACAAACAGATCCATAGGGCAATGATGCCTACCCACAATAGATCTCATCCTCACACACCCACTATCCCTGCATCTACCCCTCCACTCACTCTTACGACACTTTTCCTTCCTAGTATCCACAAAGCCCTCAAAACAATCCTCCATGCTGCCCACCCAATTCTTACCTCTTCCTCCCACCAGTCCCTCTTTACCAACCTTTTTGCTCCTCTCCTTCCGCCGGCCCCCCAATTTGGAAAATATCTTGTGGATGAAGGAACATCCCACTTCTACCACCCCTCTTCCCATAGGGTCTCACCCCTGCGGCAAACCTTGCTGCCTCACTTGCCCTATCCACCTACCCTCATGTTCTTTCTCAAGTCACTCCACCAACATCACCTACCCCATTACCTCTAGAAGCAACTGCACCACCCGTAACGTCATTTACTTTCTTACCTACACCTTTTGTTCCACAGTTTATGTAGGCCTCACTAGCAATCCATTAAACATCCACATGAACGGTCACCGGAATAGCGTTTCTCTCAGATGCCCCCTTCCAGTTGCATTACACGCCAATACCCACTATGTCCCCTTCAATAGTTGCTACAATGTAAGGGTTATTCGTGCCTTACCCTATGACACTCCTGCCCCCCTTCTTCAACACTGGTAACTAGCACATATACACCTTCTTGACTCTTTCTCCCTGCCTGGCCTCAACCTCCGCTAACCCTATAAGCCCCCTTACAATGTCTCCTCTGTTACATTATAGCTATTCGCACTTTATCTTACCACACTCCCTTCTTATTGGCTATCCACCCTTCCTACTCCCCGCCTCCTCCAATCATCAACCTTCCCACATCACCCTGTCATACCCCACCCAGTGTGTCACTTTAAGATATACTATCACTGAAGAAGGGCATATGCCCGATAAGCTTGCATGTTTTTCTTTGTGTTCGTGTGTTTTACGTGTATCTTTGACGCCACCCCGCAACCTGCCACCTTGGTCCCCAACATGGTAATTGTCCGCTGGGCTTCCCTCAACACCTTGTTGCCACTCTCATCACTACCATTTCTTTATATATATATTGTGACGAAACGAAATTCGCAATGTTCAAAAACACCGCCGAAGTAGAAAGGTTCCCAGACCCTCCGCTAGTGGTACCAGAGCTATGTGTGGCATTGAGACGCCACCTATTTTAACTTGATCCCCGGGTACTAAGGTGGTGGAAAGCAACAGGGTCTTTTGCCACGGCACCGTTCGCCGGTCAATTAGTCCATTAGAAATTCTGCAATCGCTAACGGCGTCAGATCGCTTTAGACGGTTAATTGTTCATTGTTCTTACTACGAGTTGTTCATTGTACTTTATAAACTTGTTCATTAAGTTGCTCTTATGCCACGGCACCGTTCGCCGGTCAATTAATCCATTAGAAATTCTGCCATCGCTAACGGCGTCAAATCGCTTTAGACAGTTAATTGTTCATTGTTCTTCCTACAAGTTGTTAATTGTACTTTCTAAACGTGTTCATTAAGTTGGTTTTTTACCACGGCACCGTTCGCCTTACATTAGTCTATTAAAATTCGGCAATCGCTAACAGCGTCAAATCGTGTTAGACGCTTATTTGCCCATTGTATTTTGTCAGTTGCCCATTGTATTTTGTCAGTTGCCCATTGTATTTTGTCAATTGCCCATTTTAATTGTTCATTCGCCAATGTAATTGCTTATTTGGCCATTGTAATTGTTCATGTGCCATCGCATTTGCTTATTTGCCATTATATTTGCTTATTTGCCCATTGCATGCGCTCATTCACTCATTGAATGTGTTTTGCTTTAGTTTTTTTTCTCTTTGTTTTTTTCTGCATTTTGTGTAATGCTTTTGCTTGTCTCTTATGCTTGGGAAGCATGTTTTTTGTTGTACAGTCCTCATTGTTTATTAAATTCCTTTTTGTTTCGTGAATTTAAGTTTAACCTGATGTTATCTTTCCCATTTAATCGCTTTCAGTGGTATTAAGCTATATATTCACAGTAAGAGTACCAAACATCCTATTTTCCCAACAACCCACCATAGTCCGCACGCGATGGATTGTGTTTAGAAGAGTCCTTTTTGGCCTGCGGGTCATCATGAAGTCTCGAGACCACCTCCGTACGGTACTTTCGCAGAGATAGGACGGGAGTCGAAGGGGGGATATATATATATATATATATATATATATATATATATATATATATATATATATATATATATATATATATATATTTAAGGTTTTCCTGCATTTAAGGTTGTTTTTTTGTGGCCCGACCAAAACTCCATATAAATAATGTATTTTATTAACTGAATTAGTGTTTCTCGATTTTGTGAATTGTCCGCATTTAAGGATCAAAATTCTTATCCTTAGACGGACATTACCTCGATAAAAGGTGCTTACATTATGTGATTCAAAAATATATTATTTAGTGGAGTTTTAATACAATAAAACACACTTTCCATCAATGACACAACACATACCATCATTGTTACTTTAAATGAACTCAAAATTTTGTCGGTCCGTGTTATCTCAATCCATCTTTACTGTCCGCGTCAAAAAGACGTGCATCTCAACTTTGACGCGCGATCATTTGCGCTACGTATATTGGAAAGAATATACAAAAATACCATTGGAAAGCTTATTTTATGTTTAATAAGGTTTGATTTTTTAATATTTTTAGACAGAAAATGTAAAATTTTACGGCCAGTTAAACACAGAAACTACCCGTAAAAACCAGCTACGCAGCCAACTTTCGCGAAAGTAGTCATATATAATAATTCATAAACGAATAACTACAGAACAAAATCTTTTGAAATTTAAAACAGTGATGAACTAAGATAAAATAGAGGCAATGCAATAATTTTCTAAGCTCTATGTTAATTACAATGGTTTTAATTGGGTTACAATTTTAAAAAGAAACTCGTCAGTGGGGAAAAATGAGAGGAATTCTGAAAACACTGTTGTAAAGAAAGACATAAAGAAAATTTTTTGTAGGAATCAGATTTTTAATAAAGACTATTAATAAATTTATATAGATATTTTTCTTTGTAGCCATAAGGCGCTTCATTTCCTATGCTGATGTAGGTAGCGACGTTGCCACACCAATCTGGCGTGCGGGATGACTGAGCGGGATTTAAACTCCTGTCTCTTTCTCTCTCTATCTAGCCTCATTGGAGGTTGCTAATGACTCAGATAATGAGTAATAAAGAAGGTACTTGTTTTGTCTAGAGTTTTGTTTTCTTAGTTCATTTAGTGTCTCATCTCAGTCCAGTTGGTGCCTCGTGTTTTCGCTATGCCTCGAAAAAAGCGACTAGCTTTACAACGAATAGAAAATATTAGTAATAACAAATACGGTATTTTCTCGAGTGATCAAGAAAATAATTTAGAAAGTGAGCCTTTTGTGATTAACAAAAAATTACGTAGCCATGAGAAAAATGTCATTCAAAGTGCTAGAACTTTTTTTCAAATGGTCAAAGATGGTGTGATTAAATTTGATCCTATTCGGGAAACAAAGTCAGATCGTCAAAGAGGATGGAAAATTATGTATTTGGACGAAACATTTTGTGGAGCAAATCACACACTATCATATGGTTGGCAAGAAAATGTGAATGAAAATAATAATGATATTGACTTTGATCGAGGTGTAATTCAAGAGGTCAATTGCTGGAAAGGTGGCCTTATTACTCCCTCTGGTACCGGAAAAAGAATAATTATTTTGCATATAGGGGGTGAAGATGGTTTTCTCCAGCCTGAAAATGACTGTATGCCCGTGTTCGAGGGAAACAAAAAGGATGGTGACTATCATTCCGAGATGAATGCTCGACACTTTGAAGAGTATTTTAGGAGAATTTTAAATGCGATGGATCATGAAACCACTATTGTTCTTGACCAAGCCCCGTATCACACCATGCAAGACCCAACAACAAGAAATCCGTCCAAAAGTTGGCGTAAGGACGATATAATAAATTGGCTAATTGAGCATCGCATCGAGCCAGAGGTAGATGATTCCGGCTGGCAAAATACATATGAGTCTTTAAACATTAGCGAACTACTTGAACTCGGCAGACCTCATTTCAAGTCTCACAGATACTTGCTAGATAGCATCATCAAAGAGAGCGGCAAGAGAGTAAGGCTAATTTGGACTCCAGTGGCCCATTGTAAACTCAATGCAATCGAGCTTATATGGGCTTGGGTTAAAAATTACGTGGCGAAGCGCAACAAAACGCACAAAATCAAAGACGTCCTGCAACTGTGCAAGGAGGCACTGCGTAACACCCCGAAGCACGTGTGGGAAAACGCTGTGAAGCACACTATCAAGGTGGAGGACTTCTACGCCGCAAAGGACCAAGTGCTAAAGAATATTATGGAACCCTTAACTATCAACCTCGATGAGGATTCCAGCAGCGACGAAATCAGTGAGGACGAAACTTAAGAGGAGATAAGGGGGTTTTTGTGCGGGCCATGGCCGCCTACCGGCGAGGGAGACAAAGGAGACATTTGGCAACATCGCAAAGCGCCCAGAAAGCAACATATACGGTACTGTGTGTAGATTAAAATTAATTAAACAAAAACAAAAACGTTAAAACAAAATCTGATTCCTACAAAAAATTTTCTTTATGTCTCTCTTTACAACAGTGTTTTCAGAATTCCTCTATCATTTTTCCCCACTGACGAGTTTCTTTTTGAAGTTGTAACCCAATTAAAACCATTGTAATTAACATAGAGCTTAGAAAATTATTGCATTGCCTCTATTTTATCTTAGTTCATCACTGTTTTAAATTTCAAAAGATTTTGTTCTGTAGTTATTCGTTTATGACTATATGACTACTTCCGCGAAAGTTGGCTGCGTAGCTGGTTTTTTCGGGTAGTTTCTGTGTTTAACTCGCCGTATAATTTTACATTTTCTGTCCAAAAATATTAAAAAATCAAACCTTATTAAGCATAAAATAAGCTTTCCTATGGTATTTTTGTATATTCTTTCCAATAAACGTAGCGCAAATGATCGCGCGTCAAAGTTGAGATGCACGTCTTTTTGACGCGGACAGTAGTCCTTAAATCACCTGTTACGTGAGTTACGAAAGTTGCGGTGACGTCATCAAGTTAACGGATTTTTTTTCGCTAAAATTTGTTGACCGATTCCAATTTTGGTTAAAATCAGACCATAATAATGACCACTTTACATAAAGACCTACCTGTATTTCGCAAGCATCTCATTAAATACCTACTCATCTGAGTGAACAAAAGTTCAATAAAATAATTAAATACACATTTTGTCAAACAACTTTTCCCGTAAAACAAAGTTTACAATAAATTTAAAGAAAAGGAAATTAACATGTTTATGTAATTTTTACTTTTGTTAATTAAAAATTTCACAACTCAGGAACCTCGAGAGATATTTTAATGAAATTTGGTATTGGCGAGTTTTACTAAAAAGTGGCAGCCATTTCCAATTTTGATTAAAATCGGATTACAATAACGACCACTTTACATGAAGACCTTCATGTAGCTTACAATGTACTAGTTTCAGCTCCGGAACGGCTGGACGTATTTTGATGAAATTTCGTATTGGAAAATTTTCTTAAAATTGGTCAATCGATTCTAACTTTGGTTAAAATCGGACTACAATAACGACCACTTCACATGAAGACCTGCATGTATTTTACAACGTGCCTCTTTTTCAACTTGGAAACCACTGGACGTATTTTGATGAAATTTGGTATTGGGAAATTTTACTAAAATTTGTCAGATTCCAATTTTGGTTCAAATTTGACGATAATTTTGAACACTTGACATGAAGAACTACATGTAGCTTACAATGTACGTTTCAACTCGGCAAGGGCGTATTTTGATGAAATTTGGTATTGGGGAGTTTTACTAAAATTTGTCAATCTCCAAGATCGCATTTCGAAAATATCTACTCTGACATGGAGTAGACCGTTCCATACTTGTTTATTCCACATAAAAAACCTGTAACTTGACAGGAAGCTTACCTTTCAATTAATCTGTACTCTTAATATTTGTTTCAATTAATAATAATTTGTTATTAATAAACTGCCGTTTAATCTTTCAATTTTAGACTATCCCCATTTAACATATTACTCAATTTGAGGTACAAAAAATTGTCACCCAGGAAACGTTCAATGGAGATTCCACTGTGTATATATATATATATGTGTGTGTGTGTATGCATATTTATATATCATTATATATAGACGTTTCTGACAGAGGAGGATATAACATACTAGTAGAAGGTGCTTGCATACTGCAAGCATTTCATCTCACTTAAAAAAAAAAATTCATTTTTCAGAGAGATATTTAATGATGGGAAATATTCTTTAATTCAAAGCATCTATCCTCGGAACCGATTTTAATTTTTTCCTTATGGAAAAATAATGGAGTAAAACAATCGCTAATTTTTAAAATTTTAGGAATATTATAATTTTTTCACATTGGATTAATAATGCCAAACATTTCCGCCACATTTTTAATTTGTAGCAAATTTGGAAGTGAAATAATATTTATTTAATTGTTTAAATTTAAATAATTTTTAACGGCCGCAATAACAATTTCATGGATACATTGAAATGTTTATTCGTTTACATATATTAAACTCTAAATAAATTAAAAATTTCAGCACTGAAACTCTCCCCGTAGTATCTACACATTAACATATTTGTTTAAATTTTAAGAATTTTTAACTGCCAAACAAATTAAAATATCAAAATTTGTATGATCACTATTTCGTTTTCTTTACAAATCCTATCTCTAAAAAAAATTTCAGCTCCGTAACGCATTTGGAAATACATAAACCTTCAAAATTTGTTTAAACAATTGCAAATTTTTAGCCGTCGCATTGTGCATTTTTCAAGATTTTCGTTTTTTCTAGTCGGTTTTGCACAAAATCCCACCTAAGAAAAAAATTTCGAATCTCCAGCTCATCTGGAAGTATCCTCCTATATCCTCCTCCTCCTTCTCTGTAAGAAACAACGATACATAATGTCTCACCTTAAAAAATATTCAATTTTCACAGATATTTCATCATTAAAAATATTTTTTTATTCTAAAGATTTCACCTCCGCAGCGATTTTCGTTTTTCCATTATGCAAAAATAATAGATTAAAACAATCCCCAAACATTACAATTTTAAATATTTTATACTTTCTCCATTATGGGGTACCAATGCTACACATTTATGCCATATGTTATAGTTGTAGCACTTCTAGAAGTGAAATAATATTCTTATAATTGTTTAAATTTTAAACATTTTTAACAGCCGCCGCAATTCATATATGGTAAATTTGAAATGTTTATTTGTGCAAATTTTACTACTCTGTAAATAACTTGAAAATTTCAGCTTCCTAGCTCATTCCGTAGTACCTAAACTGTTATCTATTTGTTTAAACTTGAAGAATTTTTAACTGCCAAACAAATTAAAATATCAAAATTTGTATAATCTCTATTTCGTTTTTTTAAGAATTCTACTTATAAAAAAATTTCAACTCCGTAGCACATTTGGAAATACATAAACCTTGAAAATTTGTTTAAACAATTGCGAATTTTTAGCGGCCGCATTGTTGCACTTTTTCAAGATTTTCGTTTTTTCTAGTCGATTCTGCACAAAATCCTGCCCATGAAAAAAATTTCGAATCTCCAGCTCATCTGGAAGTGCCGAAAATCATGAAAAAAAGCAACAATGCAGACGCTAAAAATGTTTAAAATTTAAACAATTGGAAAAATATCATTTCACTTCTAGAGGTACTACAACTTTAAAATTTGGCCGAAATGTGTATCTTTAGTACCCCATAATGGAGAAAGTATAATATTCTTAAAATTGCAAAGTTTTGGGATTGTTTTAATCAATTATTTTTACATAAGGGAGAAACGAAAATCGCTCCGGAGTTGAAATATTAAGAATTAAAAAATTTTTGTAATGATGAAATATGATAAATGAATGTTTTTTAATGTTGCGCTGATATGCTTGCAGAAAGCAAGCACCAACTATTAGTATGTTATATGTTATCTCCTCCTCCTCTGTAAGAAACGTCTATATAGAATGATAACATATAGGAGGATACTAATGTCCAGCACAAACTACTCAAGTTGGAGAGCTGAAATTTTCAGTTTTTGTGGACATGATGGTGAAACGTACAGATAAAATGAGATTTATCACCTAAGTGACATGAGTTTGACTCCAGAAATTCCGAAAGTTGCGTTTTTCCCCATAAGAAAAGCATTGCGCCATTTTTGTAAATTAATTTTGGGCACTTGCTAGAAAAATGGGAATTTTCAGTGTTGCTAGACGGCCGCAATATGTTTTAAGAATTATTTTTAGTTTTGCTTACAGTATCCTGGGTTCGACTCCAGATACCCCGGAATATCTCCCATAAATTAGCATGGAAAAAAGTTATGCCAGTGTGTAGACCAATCTAATAGGTTTAGGAAGCTGAAATTTTGCAGGTTTATCAAATTTTTCTAATAATTCACCTACCCTAGTTCCCCTCTCCACTCTCATCGTGAGTCAACGCGGACGGATGCTGAGACTGCGCTGGTGCAACTCTTCCGTTATCTCCCTTTGCCGCCAGGATCGCTTATATCCAAGGGAGAACAATGCAATATTTATTTCCAGCCTAACTTATTAACTGTTGGAAAAATATTATTCTTTAACTTGATAATGGATTCTTATTATCTCTATTTTCTTTCTATCTTTTTACTTTTTTCAGAAAGTATTTTAATCATCGTATTTAGGAATTTGAATGGCTTTAAATTTTTTATATTAAAATATATAAAAAGATAAGAAAAAGGTCCCCTGTACACATTTTGACCATTTTTCTCTGTCTGCGTGATTTTTTTGTGGGCGCTCCAAATCAAAAACTATTTATCAGGTCTACGTGCAATTTTATATTTAACATTTTTATGAAAGTCACAAGAAGTTTTGTTTTTGGTAAAAATTGGTCAACCAGAAGTTGATGTTTACTCATCACCAGTTATTTTGAAATATTTGCTTTAATATTAGATATGTAAAAATGTACTGGAATAAAAGTCGTAGGAAATTTAATTTTCTACAACCTTTGTTTGAAACATTTTCCCATATAATGCATTGTTTAAGAGATATCTTTAAAACTAAATATTTTAGCTGCCACCACCAGGTCACCTACCGATGACTATTATTTACAATTAATGCTTAGTAATGTCTTAGTAACGCTCTTTTATAGTTTCTTAATTGTTGAAGCTTTGTGGCTATATCCAATATCAGAAGGCTATGGTTTGAGTTTATTTCTGTTCTATTTAAAGTCTTTAAAATTTTCTCTGTTAAAATATTTATTATAATATATTTATATATAATATTTAGAAATAATACAGGTATGGAGAAAGTCATGTGGTGGCCAAATCAGATTTTTTTTAAATATTTGCTTTAATATTTGATTAATGTACAAAAAAATTGGAATTGTAGGAAATTTAATTTTCTACAACCTTGTTTGAAAAATTTTCTCATTTACATAATGCATTGTTTAATAGATATTTTAAAAACTAATTTTTTAGCTGCCACAACTTACTGGTGACTATTGTTAACAATTGACAGTCACATCTTATTGTTAGTAATGCTCCTTTTTATTTTCTTAATTGCTGGAGATTCCTGGCTATATCCAATATCAGAAGGTATTAGTCTTTTTCTGTTTTTTGTAAAATCTTTAAATTTTTCTCAAAATATTCATTATCATTTAATCTATTTGGAATTCTTGCAAATTTTACAGGTATTGAGAAAGTCATGGGGTGGCCACATCAGATTTTTAAATAAATAAATTTCATATTGTATAAAAATTTTCATAGAATAGTACAAATCTATATATGGCCACTCAACATTATCAAATTTTAAAAACTTATTGAAAAAAGTTTATCAGCAAAATTTCCACTGCTAAAATAAATAGCAGTACTTCTCCTCATACTCTTAAGTAGTGAGTCAGTGGAAGGGGATGGGGCTGCAGACTCAAGAATGGGAAAGAGGGAGAGGAATGGAGTGGAAAATAGGGGAGAGAGTTGGAGGAATTGGAAGGAATCTATTACAAGCCACCATCCATTTACCTGCACGTAATTTGTGGCTCGACTCTCCTGAAGGTGCCACCAACAGTTTGGTGCCTAAACCAGCTGCTCAGCTTGCTGGTACATTGGACTGGACCTTTAAAGGAAAGGGGTTCAAGTATCCATATCCGCCATAATAAATACAATGAAATCTGTTCAGCTCATAATTAAGAAGTATTTTTAAATCAAGTGTGAACTAAATGATAACAAACTAATCGACGAAGTCTCAAAGGAAATCACTGACAGAATAGAAAAATAAATGAACCACATTAACACAAAATTGTACTGCATTTTTATTACAAGTTGTTTGTGATTAAAAAATCATCATACACCAAGATCTAAACTAAACTAAATAAACCAATGCGACATCATTTGAGCTACACAGAGCCCATTTAAATAAGACAATAGTTTTTATTTTCCAGAAATTAAGGCATCTATTCGAAGTTCCTTAACCCTTAGTTAGTCGCGTGAAAAAAAGTTTCGTAATTAGTCGCATGGGGTCAATATGACCCCAAAATGATTTATAAAGATAAGCAATAATATATTAATTTCTTTATATTTTACTGGAAATAAAATCAATCTTACATTATAATACAATTATTTATTAATAATTTTTACAATAAACATTGATTAAAATAAATTAAAATATTTTTTTGTATTTTCTAATCACTTTCCCTCTCCCCACATTCAATGCACTTCATTATCATATGGTCTTTGAAAGTAAAAGCTCCACAATTTCCACATCTAGTGGACACTTTATTGTCCTTATTTATTGGGCAATGTACGCATCTTTCCCTTGATAGTCCTGATCCCGGTGATGGACCTTCCTCCGCAAGTCCCTGTTGAGTGCATATGCGCTTTCGGAGATGCCTAGATATAAACTGACTCTGAGACCTCAAAATCTGTAGATCCTTTATTAATTCCTTCGATAATGATTTCAAGAAATTTTGCCTTGTCATTTCCTTTTGAACGTTTTGTTTATAAACAATAAAGGCATTTATGGCAGAAACGTTCAGCAAATGAAAAAACACAGCTAACTGCCATCTTTTCGTTCTTCTCCCAACATTATAAGCAGCGCAGAGCTGATCGCATGTATCTATGCCACCTTTTGTTGCATTGTCGCCTGAAGGTCGCGTTGAGGGCTTTATTAGGGATAGGACTATTTTTGCGGAGATCACTCACACTTGTGGGTTAGACATAGATCGCGGCACGGTCACTTTCCGGGCCCCACCTACAGCATTTAGTAGTTTATGGCTGCCCCCAACTAGCAGAAAGATTCAAGCCCACTTCTGCTGTCACCGAGGATTGCCCTCTATGGTGCTTGAGACAAAAGTTGCCTCCTTGAGCGATCCAAGGGGTTCGTGCCGAGGTCCAACCGCGTCCTCCCCTATAAGTGTGAACGTACTTGGGACTTCTCCATAGAAACCCCTTTGAAAATAGGATTTTCATATTTTGGTCTAAAACGTCGCAACCGTGACCGTCATGCGACCGGTAGGAGGTTCAAAAACTTTGAAGATTGCCGATCTCATTCGTGTTCGTGCTTATTCCGAAAAATAAGGGAGAAACTCGTGCTAAAAAGGGTGAGCAGTAATAAAAGGCAAACTGCTTTCTTTTAGAGAGACCACGTGCGTTTGTTTGTGACTTTTATTGCGGGTAGAAAACGGTTGCATGTGTGCAGCCGAAGTAAGAAAACACCCGGAGAATTCCGAAAAGAGGGAAAAGGGTACATTGGAGGGGGGAGAGGGGGGAATATGAGAGGAAGAGGGGTAACCAACCTATAGTGAAAATTAGTGAAGTAGAAATGTATCATAAGAGATACTATAGGTCGACCGGACTCAAAAGACCCTTCTAGCAAAAGTGGGCGGAGCAAAGGAGGATGCCGGGAGCTCACTGGGTACCCCCACTCTTTCGGCTTCGGATAACTTTACACCTTACGGATGCTCACCCTGACCCCCTGACGAAATTCTCACACGGGATAATCGATGAATTTTCTGTTTAATATTTCATGATTTCTGGTGAATTATTTATCTGTTGTGTTTATAAAGTATTTTTGATTGCTGAATGATGGACTGTAACAAGTATCAAATCATTTATTATAATAAATATGCATATTTTAATTTCTTAAGTTCAAGCAGACGAGTATAATTTCGCGAATGTACGCAGATACATTACATCCATGAAATATCGGTTAAGTATTTTTTAATTACATTAGTAATAAAATTAATGCCACAATTAATAAAGAATTCATTCACCATTACCAGGAGAAATATGTATAAAATGAAAAAGACTTTCCGAAACACGTTCCGACGCTGCGTCCCAGATGTCCTCTGAACCCAAAAAGGAAAACCAATAAACTGCTAATTCTAAAAGGCTGAAACATGTGCCATTCTAGCTATTGAAAAGGAGGGGCCATAAACAAATAAACGAAAGAAATCCTGGCGTAAAGCGTAGGCACAGGAGCCATGATGGGTTAAAATAGTGAAAAATATTTGCCATTAGCGAGAGGTTACATTGTGCTGTGCGTGAATGTTCTCATATTTAGAACCTTTCAGAATCGGTACTTTTTTTAAGATTATAAGGTGGCGGCTCAGTTGAAGGGACTGAATCTCTTTTATATGAGAACAAAAGGAAGCCTTAGCTGAAGGGATCAAATGAAAATACGTGAGGAAAATTCACAAGTAAATTCATGGAACTAGAGACTCCAGTAGCCGTACTTGTGCTCTCCACTACGTTGTATTTGAGACCGATATATTTGCTTTCCCGTAAGAAAGTAGCCACTTTGTACACAATCTCCCATGCTTGTACTATCAATGGTCTCTCGGAAACGGGCGTACTTCTAAGTGAAGATGCCATTTCATTCAAAAATAACAATAACAAAAAAATAACAAATAAAGAAAAACTAAAGAAACAACAAAATACCGAATAACAATAGCAACAATAAAAATAACAAATACTATCAACAATCAACAAAAACTTCAAAGAGGAAGATACCGGGGAGATCGAAACGTTCAAATATGCGCGCTGAAACTGACTGAAGCTGCCGCTGTAGTGTGGAAAGGGGAAAAAAGAGGTGCTGCGCCAACTGGAGGGGTAAGCTACGGCGCAGGTTCTTTTGAGTCCGGTCGACCTATAGTGTTAAAACAATGAAATACTGCTTATCAGGAAAATTATTTGTACTTCTGATGTGATAATAATAATCTGTATTGCGTTTAACCCTTCTAGACCAATAGAGAAAAAAGCAACAGGTACAGAGATGTAAAAATAAAAGCAACGTTTTTAACCTCATATATACATAACAAATGGATACACACCAATATAGCACATTAAAATAGTTTAATTTTCTCAATATTTATACTATAAATATAAAAATACCAAAAATAACAAATTAATAAAAAACAAAAATGCAAATTTCTCTTCTATAATGTCAGTTTCGAAGGTAGAACAAGTTTGGGTTAGATTGTTAATACATTTCTTTAGATATTGACGAAAAAACATTGCTTGGGGTCATATTGACCCCATGCGACTAATTAAGGGTTAAAATACTCAGTATCATTTAACCTATTTGGAATTTTTAGAAATATTCCAGGTATGGAGAACATCATGTGGTGGCCACGTCAATTTTTTAAAATAGAGGAGAGGGTGCTTTGACTATAGAGGTGTATATGAATGAATGGTTAACAGCTTCATATATGCAGGTGATACATATGACTCTTTGTTTGTGATAATTATGCCATTTTTTGTTCGTTGCAACGTTTCCATTACCTTTAAGAAGTGAGTGATGCAATGAAAGTGCTGCAAATGCGGAAGTGCTTCGCAATAAACTGCAGGAGGACAAGGGGACCAAACGGGGATCCATATTTAAAATGTCATCAGTTTCCTTGCACGGAATCCATGTAAGCACCATATGTATATTGTTAAAAAAATATATATAATTATACACAGTACTACCGTGATACAGGAAGTAGAAGCATTCAAAGATTTTTCGTGTATTGAAACTTAACATATAGATTAATTAATGTATATATTTTAAGACATACAGTATTAATATAACATACCAACAAAAATAAAAAATGAGTTACATTTCTTTTTGACATATCTTACTGTAGTTGTGATTATGTCAGTGAAATGAAATCCAGTTTGATAATTGCAATTTGAATCTTACAAGAATCTTATTATATTGGCCAACTCAGCTTAGTTCATTTTGATACTTTAATAACAGACAATGTTGTCTCGGGTGATGTGTTTGTTTATTCCCAAATAATGCTTTGGCCATATCCTATCTATAGTATAATAAGTAATGGAATTATATTTTTTAACTTGAAACAAATCTCTCATTTCGATATATATCATGGACTACCTGTAGTAAAAAGGTCAACGTCTGTTGTGCTAATACTTAGTATACAGATTATTTGTATAATGAGGTGTTACTGTAGTTAGATATGTATCTCAGCATTTTAAATTTTAATAACAGTGACCATTTAACGATATACTTGACTATGGCTTCCTTTCATGTAATGCATACCTTCACTTTAGGCTCTTGAGGATCCAAGTTGTATTTGATGAATGTGTTGAAGTGTTATTAATTCTACAATTTTATCATTTCAGATGTTAAGAATGGGTTGTTAGGGCAGGGAACTCCGCTTTGTTTGGTATGCTCATTAGTAGTCTTACCTAAAGGGTACATTTGTATATATTTATATTTGTGGAGTCAGGATTTTCATGGCTAATTTGTAGTGTTCACAGTATCAAAGAGAGAACTGCCAAAGAGGTGTGTAAAGATGCCATGTAGATAGGGTTGGCCAAGTATGGGGTGCAGCGGATAAAATTTTTAGGGGCCCCCAAATGTTGAGAATAAATAATATATTTACATATTTAAACAAATTTTTGCTTTTTTATTAAATTTAAATTAATTATCATTATAGTTACTTTATAATTATAAGTACATGTTCTCTCTAAGCTGTAACATTAATGTGTACAAAATGGCAGGTTTTCTTTACATGAGGGGCCCGAAAAACTTGCTTGCATCCAGGCCCCCAAAAGTACTTGGCCAGACCTGCGTGTAGATATAGTGTTAGTGTAAGTAAAATGTTATCAAAGTAGTTAGATTTAGTTTCTAGAATTAGTGAAATGTACTAGTAATATGTATGTATATGCCAATATTTCTTCTGTAATAAAACTGTTTAAATTTAAATTTTTGTTCCTTCTATTCTCACCCATTACTCCTGTGGTTACGTTATTCATAAAAAAATCAACTATGTACCATAATTTAATATCCAGGCAATAGACAATAAAAAGGCAACACCCCCCAATCGATTAGATAAAACAGTTAATTTTCCAGCTCTATAAGACTTGAAATTTTGGTAATAAATTACTAATAAATAAGAAATAAGGCCTAACCTGTCTCACCCCAACAAAATAGAAATTAAATTGGGTCTAATAATTAACAATATTATTGATAAAACAAATATTAATACCAATAAAATAAATTGAGAAAGATAGGGGTCCCCTTCCATATAATTGTGGCAATAAAAAATAACTATAGAAGAAATAAATAATATAAATCCTATAAATAACAGTGATATTCAATCAAACAAAAACGTTATAACAATATTAAGAGAACTTAAATTTACAACCTCTCATTCAATAAAATAACAAAAATTATTTAAACAAAAATAAATACCTTAAAACAAACTAATTAAACTGAATATAAATGTGTGTGTTTATTGGCGCACCAACAAAACTGAATATAAATAAAAAACCAAATCTGATAAAACAAATATTTAAACGTCAATTAATGATCTAGGGTAAAAAATTTTTTTTTCACCACCGGTACGACAAACCAACATTTTTATTAAACTACCTAAATTATAATCAATTGAAAAATAAATCCGTACTTAAAATAATAATAATTAATAAGAGAAGAACTCTATACATTCATCATTAATCTCCAAAATTAATATCTTAATTAAACTATTCTCTGCATCCGACAAATTCTATATATATTTCTAGCAGCATTTAATTAGTTTGTTATTCACCAAAATAAATCACCCCATAAATGTGGTTATTATTTTATTACTCCAAACTTTATTAATATGCTTAGTAACAGGCTGCATATCTCAAACAGCTTGATTTTCGTACATTTTATTCTTAGTTTTCTTAGGAGTTATATTAGTTCTTTTCATTCATATAACAAGAATTGCTTCAAATGAAATCTTTCAAAAAAGAAATTATTTATTATTAATTATATAATTCTCAACAATTTCACTTATTAACTTTTTAGTCATCCTATTTATAGACCCCGTAATAACATCTTTTAATAGAACCAATGAAATCTTGCCATTTATAGGATTATTTAATAATTATGAAAAATATATTATAATAAATTTATACAATATACCAAGAGCCACAATTACTATTTTAATAATTTTATATTTATTTTTAACATTAATTGTAATTGTATCAATTACAAAATCATATAGGGGTCTTCTTCAACCCATAAACTAATGAATAAACCATTACGATTAAGACACCCCTTACTTAAAATTGCAAATAATGCTCTTATTGATCTCCTAACTCCATCAAATATTAGAATTTGATGAAATTTTGGTTCCTTATTAGAGTTATGTTTAATTATTTAAATTGCTACCGGACTATTCTTAGCAATACATTACACAGCTAATATTGAAAGAGCATTTTATAGAGTTAATCATATTTGTCGAGATGTAAATAATGGATGATTACTACGAACCTTACATGCAAATGGGGCTTCATTTTTCTTTATTTGTATTTATTTACATATTGGGCGAAACATTTACTATGGATCTTATATTTACATCCACACATGAAGTGTGGGAGTTATTATTTTATTCCTAGTAATAGGAACTGCTTTTATAGGATATGTTCCACCATGAGGACAAATATCTTTTTGAGGGTCAACTGTAATTACAAACCTATTATCCACAATCCCATACCTAAGTACAATATTAATACAATGAGCTTGAGGAGGATTTGTTGTTAATAATGACCCTTGAACACGATTTTTCACTTTCCATTTCGTTTTACTATTTATCGTGGCTGCGGCCACGATAGTTCACCTATTATTTCTGCATCAAACTGGATCAAATAATCCAGCTGGTTTAAATAGAGATAGAGATAAAATTCCTTTCCACCCCTATTTTTCATCATAGGATTCCTCATTCTAATTATAATATTAACTATATTATCATTAATTCACCCTTATTTTTTGGGAGATCCAGATAATTTTATTCCTGCAAATCCTTTAGTTACCCCAGTCCACAGTCAACCAGAATGATATTTCTTGTTTGCATACGCTATTATGATCAATCCCCAACAAGTTGGGGGGAGTAATTGCCCTAGTTATATCAATTGCCATTTTATTTATTAAACCCTTAATAAAAAGAAAGTTTCGAGGGTTACAATTTTACCCTATTAATCAAGTCCTATTCTGGTATATGAAGTTGATTGTTATTTCCATTCTGCCTGTTTCGTGTCATTGTTCTTTTCCTGTAATTTGCTTTTTAAAATTATAAACAAAATGATTGTTTGTCATTGTTAATCTGAAATTGCTTCTCCTGATTAAATAAATACATATCTAACATTCTTTGTTTTCTTATTTACTTAATGCATATATCCCAGTAATAAATATAACAAAGCCAATAAATAATGCGGAAAAGATTTTTAAAAAATAGCAATGGAAGGTGGGGAGGGTCCTACGATACCTGTACTAGCAACAGTGCCATCTATCAGTTTCCTGTTAACTATTTCGAATCAAACGACTGGCAGCGCCGCCTATGAGTGGGGCCCCGAACTTAAAGGCAGAAGCAAACAAGGGGCCATGTAATTTTCCTTGTTTCTCACCCCTGGCCTGTACTGATCTTCGATTGGCTGCTGAAATGACCTCATACGTCATGACTAAACCGCGGATCTTTAGGTAAAAACCTATTTTTTTCCTGAGTAGATATCTCAATATACAATTGTATACATACGTTTCATGAATAATTAACCCCGAAAACGTACATTTTATAGTGCCTAAAAATGCCTATTTTGACATTAATGTCTAAAAATGCCTATTTCGACGTTAATGCTTATTTTTGCCATTTTCATGCAAAAAAGCCTAAAAAGTGCTAATTTTGTAGAAAAAATCGACAATAAAAGCAGATTTTGGTAATAGTCGTATTTTTTAAACTGACTGTACAATATTCAAAGATGGCTCAAAAAACTTTTTGGCGTAAACTGAATGAAAGTTAAAAACTCCATCCAAAAAACAAGTAGTAATAGCCCGATGCATTTCGCCCACTAAGTGGGCATCTTCAAAGGCGACGTTCCTTCGACAGCGACCAAAGTCGACTTTGGTCGCTGTCGAAGGAACGTCGCCTTTGAAGATGCCCACTTAGTGGGCGAAATGCATCGGGCTATTACTACTTGTTTTTTGGCTGGAGTTTTTAACTTTCATTGACTGTACAATGTTCAGTCATGGGTTGGAAATGTCCTTCACACCACGGTCACGATCAAGTGGCGAACAGCAGCTCGGACCTGTCTCGCGTTCGGCGGGGTTATTCTGTTTCCCAGTGTCACGTGATACGACAATGTAACAATGCCTTCAATCTGATGTTGCGTTTATTTCTCGTTGTTACATTGTCATATCGTGCGACACGGGAAAACGAGAATAACCCCGCAGTCCATCTCCAGACTGCAGAGGGTCAAGGTGAGAAGTGTGAACGTGAAAATTGTGAAAGTGCAATGCCTAAAGTATCAAGTTCGAAAGCTTATTTAATACGTCAGTGGTTACAAGAGTTCCCGTACTTCACAACGGATGGAAAAATTATCTTCTGTCAAGCATGCAACAAGGAGGTAAGTACATTATAATGCTGGCTTGCAACGAATTATTTGCCGTGAATTGCTTGTCATCTTTGAGGCAAAAACCATCCACATCTTTTGTTTATACGAGCCATTTTATGGTAACTATAGAAGTGGTTATTATTCCAAATGTCCAGCAATCCAGCTGCGGACCTTCGTAGCTGTAAAGTAAATTTTATATTTTTGTCCCATTTCCATATTTATTAGATTATTTCCGTATTTTTAAGGTTAATTATTTCTTCATAATTTTTCTTTATAGGTTTCAAGTGATAAAAAATCCCACCTAACTCAGCACATCCAAGGAGTGCTACATAAGGCAAATGTTGAACGCAAATCTAAGATGAAACAAATGCTTTTAACAAAAACTTCTGAGGGATCCAGCAAGAAGAATCAGTTTTATGCAGATTTGTGTCACGCAATTGTGGCGGCCAACATTCCATTCAGAACACTGGAAAATCCAACATTCAAGGAGTTCCTAGAATGATACTGCCATCAGTCGGTACCTTCCGAGTAAACGCTACGCAAGAATTACGTGCAACCCACGTACGATGACGCAATGCGCAGGATACAGGAGGACATTGGAGATTCACATATTTGGATATCGGTCGATGAAACCACTGATGCTCTTGGCAGATACATGGCCAACTTGGTTGTTGGGAAATTGGACCCAGATGCGCCATCCAGAGCCTACCTCATCTGCACAAAGCAACTTGCCAAAACAAACCAGGAAACAATAGCACACTTCGTGAACAACGGACTGAAAGTGCTGTATCCCAAAAATCTAGACGAAGAGAAAGTGCTGCTCCTATACACAGATGCTGCATCGTACATGGTTGCTGACATGCAGTTACTCAAGGTGTTCTATCCCTCCCTTGTGCATGTGACATGCCTTGCCCATGGTTTGAACCGCATAGCAGAGCAAATAAGACTGGAATTCCCCAAGGTGAACAAATTGATCTCCACCGTGAAGAAGGTCTTCGTCAAGGCACCAACAAGAATACCGGCTTTTCGAGAAAAACTGCCCGATGTCCCTCTGCCACCTGAGCCTGTGCTCACCCGCTGGGGCACATGGCTGAAAGCAGCTGAATATTACAGCGAGCATATCCTTCATGTCAAGGAAATTGTGACAAATCTAGCCGAGGATGCTGCCTGCGTCACTTCGGCAAAAATGTTGCTAGATGATCCCTCCATTCCCAAGGATTTGGCGTATATTAGATCCCACTATACATCCCTTGTGCAGATTATTGCTGAATTAGAGGGCTCAGGAAAACCCATCTACGAAAAAACTGCTATGCTGAATGAAGTGAAACAAAAAATAAAGGAAGCTCCAGGTGAAGTGGGGGAAAAAGTAAAAGCAAAACTAGAAAAGTTGCTACAAAAGAACTCAGGACTGCAGAGCCTATGTACAGCAGCAGATATACTGGCAGGAAAATCCAGTGAAGTTGAGATCAAAATTCCATTTTAACATGTACCCAAGTTCAAGTTCGCCCCCGTCACGTCAGTTGATGTCGAACGTTCTTTTTCTGCTTACAAAATGATATTAACTGACAAACGCCATAGTTTTGTGGTAGAAAACTTAGAAAAGGTGCTTGTTATTTATTGTGAGGCCAATTACGGGAAATTTGTGAAATAAACACAAAGAGGTGACAAATTCATTATGGGAATTTCGAATGAAACACTTTGTCAAACACTCTGCGTAGTACTTAAATATATACTTGAATAGTGTTTTCAGTCAGTATTACTATATGTAATGTAGATAGTATTTTCTCGGTAACGCATGGGATATTAACCATAAGAATAAGTTTCAATGCATAGTAGTAAAATATTTTTGTTCTTTGAAAACACAAATCAATAAAGTTTCATTGACGGGCAATTTTTGCGTGCGTGCATGTTTCAGTCTTTTTTTCGTGAATTAAAGTTGATAATTGACAGAAATGATGTTGTGTTTTACTGGACATAGTTTTTGGAAGTAGTTTTTAGAGCCTATTTCACGTTTTATAAAGCCTAATTAAGGTACTTAAAGAGCCTATTTTAGTCGCCTAAAACTTAATTTTTAGAACCTAAAAATCCGCGGTCTAGTCATGACGCAACAGCAGCGCCAGGTTGAATGCCTTCAGGAACTACATATGAAGTCATATTCCAAGCAAGCAAAGACCATGTTTATAACACGGGAGTTCCCACCCCCTGCCGCTATCTCACAAGCCCAGGTCACGTGACAGCCATGATTGGAACACCTTGTAGAAAAAGGAGGGCCCTCAACAGGGACGTAACTAAGGGGGGGCCAGGGGGGCCCTGGCCCCCTCTGAAAACTTCTTGCTCCCCCCTTGGCCCACCCAGCTTCCACTGAATTTGATCAGCAGATTGAAATTACCATCCCCACCCATTTTTATCGCAATTTTTTTACTGTAATTTTGACATTACGTTCGCAAGAAGATAGGTTTCTACAATATAGTAGTTTGAAATGCGCGAGAAGCAAGGTTGTAGTAGTTCTTTTTAATCTCTTGAGTAGAGATTGCATTCAAAACAATGTAAGTAAAACACTCTAAGGAGGCACTCGTGTGCGTGTGTGTGTTTTCTTCACAAGAATTAGGTCTCGCCGATTCCTCCGGAGACCTACAGCGCGTACGTAAGTTTTCTCTTTCCTTTTTTTTATGGTGAAGAATATATTACCTTTTACTTACTTTGTATTGTATCACCGTGTCTCGCATTACCCTTTTATCATTCAAAACGATGTCTCCAGTCTCCAGATGCCAACCAGTCTCATAGGCACTATCCCCGGACTGATTGTGAGTGGTCACAAAATATTTTCCATGGGGCCATTGTTGTTGTTGTTTTGGTGTTATCCAATTAAACAGATTAAAAAAATTGCAGATTGGTGAATTAGTTCTGTGCTTCGTGGGTGCTACGCTCAGATCTACCTTCGGATGGCGACGCTCTCGACGTTGTTTATTTCTCGAGTGGATACTCACTCGCTTTGTCCACTATAAACACCCTGTGCATCGCCACTCTGCCTTATGAATGTGAAGCTGAGATACATCTGGCCTTTTCGGAAGACAATAAATCGGATTGTATCCGTGAGAAACTGCCCGAGCTCAGCCTGAATTTCCCACCGAAGATGAGAATACGAATGCCCTAGACCAGTCGAAGTCTAACATTTGAAGAGTTAAGAACAGCGGGATTTAAGGTCTGTTCAATTCAGTGATTCAAAATATTGTTATCGCTAGAAAGTTCGTATACTTCATCGTAATGGAATTTTACAGTGGTTCAGCAGATTCAGAAATATTTATATTTTAATTCTAATTCCTAATTAAGGTTGATTGTTTGAAGACTACTTGTGACATTGAGCCCGGTGAGGTATTCCAAGCACAACGTCTATTAAGTTTGAAAAAGTTCAAGTAAGTGAAAATTTTAATTATAATTAGTCTAACGATGGAAAGTCGCGAAAATTGGTAATCGGAAGTTAACGATATTTGTACAAAATGAATATTTATCCAAAAGAAGCAGACACGTGTTTTCCCGTTTTGTCCCATCCCTCATTTTGAAGAAATTAATTTTTACAAACATGAATTTACACCAATCGCCCCAATATAGAAAGCATAATCCCCCTCTGTGCGTGTGACGCTCTTATGAAAGTTTACACTGGATTAAAATGTTTTAAAGTGCAAGAACTCTTTCCATCCATTCATAAAAATACGTAAATATGGACCAATTTTCTTCTAGTTTGCTTTATCCTACAGCTAAAACTGTAAACTATTCCGTACTTGCAATGCTTAGATGCTAGGCGTTCGAAATCTTTAGAAGTACGCATTCCTTTACGAAATTTTATTGATTTTTCGTATTCTTTCCGAGCATTGCCAAGGTGCCCCGCATTGTTGTCTCCGATTCAATTATCCCCAATTTATATAGGGAAATATTTCACTCAGCAGTGTGGGCCGAGATCTGAAGGTTTTCCCGGGCCGATTTTTGCTGCCGATCCGCCCCTGATCTAGTTTATAAGCTATTTCCTGTAACTTAACCTTACAGTAAATCGAGTAAATTAGTTATATACTTGACAATACATAATTTTGGATGTATTTAATAATTTATTTTAAATTCTATGATTAATAGATTTTTTTCACTGATTTCGATTTTGAAAAAAATATCGTTTAAAATTTCCGTTTTTAAGGGACCCAGAGCAGTTGAACAAAATGAGTAGCAAAAGGATTAATATATCGGAATATTTTGGGAAAGCTGGGAATAAGAAGATCAAAGTAGAAAATTCTAAAGAAACGGCTATTATCGAAGAGGATGACTTTGAAACAATTATTAGTGAAAGTGAGGAAACGAGTTCAAATTCTGAAAGTGAATTCCAAGATTGTGAACTCGATAAAATGAATTTAATGCTTAATTCCGATTGCGAAGATGGAGATAGTGTGTACACTAGTGTCGATACAGAGCCAAAACTTAAAGAAATTCCTGGACCTCAAGATTTGTCTCAAATTGTGACCGACGGCTCTAAACAGCCGAAGTTGAGTTTTCCGAGTCGGAAATTTGCAACACGTTGGAGAAGTTTCAACCCTATTTGGTATGAAAAATTCCATGTTTAGAATACAGTGTGTTAGATGATGCTGCATATTGCTTTCCATGTCGTTTTTTTTTTCAAATAATATTGATTCGAACATGCCATTCGTATCTGTTGGATTCAGAAATTGGAAGAAAGCCATGGAAAAAGTCTCAGGACTTCGGCAACATGGCAATAGTGATTCTCATAAAGTGTGTGAAACATCATGGGATATGCAAAAGGTAATATCAAAAAATAATGCATCTATAACTTCCTCGTTGAATCATGCTCATTCTAGCCAAGTAAGTGAAAATAGGCAATATTTAAGAATTATTTGTCAGGTATTAAGATTTACAGCAATGCAAAATATAGCTCAGCGGGGAAATGATGAATTTGACCAAAGTTTAAATAGAGGAAATTTTCTATAAATTTTAAACATCCTATCTGAACATTCTGATATAGTAAAAAAAATTTCTTGATGTTCCAAAAAATGCCAAATATACTAGTCCTTTAGTTCAAAATGAAATTTTGAAAATAATGTCGGATTTGGTG